>CM021104.1:465053442-465280781 GCA_007115665.2 Sequoiadendron giganteum | reverse complement strand
AACACAAAGCCTCCATGATTTCAAAATCTTGATGATATGACCTAGAATTCAATGGTGAATGTTCAATTTTTAAGACTCATTTGAACAAGATCTCTTCACAAATTCTCTAGATGAATTATGAGAGGGGCGAGGGTTCTTTTATAGATTTGGTGAAATTGGATAAATGGATGAGATCGAGTTAGAAACCCCACAAAGAAGGGTTGAGATTGATCAAGAACACCCATAGAGGAGAGTGAATCAAGGAGGATGGATGGAGGAGATAGTTAGAACTCAATCTTGCTCCACCATTTCAGGAAAATGGTTGAGATATTTAAGATCAATGGATGAGAATTGATTTCAAGATTAGGGGCTCTAAATGGTTGAGACAAGTTGGTTGAGACAAGTTGGTTGAGATATTTTGAAATGGAATATTCTAAAAGAATATGCCTTTTTGAGGGAAAATAGGGATAATTAAATAATTAGGAATTATTTAATTCATGTGACAATAAGATTAGAAGGTGGGATAATTAAATAATTAAGATTATTTAATCATGATGGGATAATGGGATTAGATGATACTAATTAAATAATTAGGATTATTCAATTAGGGTGATAAAGGGGAAATTAATAATGAAATGTATAAATTAATTAAGCAATTCATGATTATTTAATTAATAGAGAGAAATAGGGTCAATTAGTGAAAATGATATTCAAATCGGATTATGATGCAAATGAAGTGAATTGAAAGGATGAGGATAAAAGTGAAGCCGATAATGGAAAAATGCTATTCAAGATGTGTGATATGAATTAAGGCATTTTGACATGTCTACAAAAACTTTGAAGGGTATACTTGTGATGCCTAGATCAAGAACAAGCCAAACAGGTCTTAAGGGATTTTCATGGGACACACAACACTAGGCATGGATCTGTAGATGCCATGGCTCACCAAATCCGTAATTCAAGGTATTATTCACCACATTTATTTTTAGATTCTCACCAACACATATGAACATGCCATACCTATTAGACATCGACATCCAGGGAACACAACCCAACAATGCCTCTATAGCTAGTGTACAAGGTAAGACCTTTCACTCAATGGGAATTAGATTTCATTGGCATGATTAACCTAAACTCCTCTATAGGTCGCAAGTTAATTTTGATAGTGATAGAATAATTCACCCGATGGAAAAAGACCCATGCATGTAAGAATTGTACCATTGACATATTCATCAAATTTCTACGCGATCACATTATCATTAGGTTTGGGGTTCCCTTCGCTCATGTATGTGATAATGGCACTTATTTTGCTTCTACATAGTTTATTCAATGGGATTTTGAATATAAGGTAATATTGAAATATTCTTCAAATTACTATCCACAAGGTAATGGGGTATCTAAGTCTAGCAACAAAAAATTGTTGGAACTTACTAAAAATTTCTAGAACTAAACCTTAGGGATTGGCATACACAACTAAAATTTTCCTTATGGGTAGATAGAACAAGGATTAAAGCAACCCTAGGAAACTTTCTGTACTATTTATTCTATGGTTGATACCCCATCTTTCCTATAAACCTCCAAATCATAGTCTTATGATTCATGCAATAATTTTACAACAATGATGATAGGATAGAGATCAGATTGATGAACTTGCTAAATTTAGAAGAGAAGAGAGATGTTGCATTGCAGCAATTCTATAAGTATTAAACTATAGTCAAACATTGGTTTGACAAAAGATCCAAGAGCAAGGCATTCAGGATATCATATATCTTTCTCTTATGGGATAAGGCTAGGGAAAAGAAAGGCGATCATCAAAAATTTAATAGGATTTGGTTAAGGCCTTATCAAATCATTGAAATTCTCAAGGAGAATGCCTTCTAATTGAGTTTTTTAACAAGAGCTCATGTCCCATTTCCTGTCAATGGACAACTTCTCAAACATTATTTTGGCCCATCAAGGCCTAAAGCTCCTCCCTTGTATATTAGTAGCTAGAGTGATTTTGTTTCTTGTTCCTTTATTTTTCTTTTTTTTGTTTGGTTCTTTGTGGCTCTTGGCTAGTTCTTGATTCTTTATTTAAAAGAGAAAAGAGAAAATGAGAAAGAAAACTGAAAATGAACACAATTGGTAAGGGTGATTCAAGTATCTCTATCCAGGCTATGGATGCTTGGTTGGTAGTAGAGTGATGTTTAGAGAGAACCAAAGGTATCTCCATTAGGGCTATAGATGCCTGGCTAGCAGAAAATAAATGCCTAGGATATCATTGCATGACAACAATGTGACCCATCTCACGTAGCTCAAGTGGGAGTATAGTCATTTTGGGGATAGTTGAAGTTTTTAGGAAAGGGAATGAATCAATTGCACACACTCAGATTTGAAATTTTTAGAATGATACACAATTTGATATTTCAACTCAAGTCTCGTATATCTTGACCAATCATACTAGGTTGAAGAAACCATAAACCAAAGGTTATCAAGTGACTAAATTCTTCAGCATCTTGAAAATGGGAAAACCATTTTCCCAACTGAGTTGCCATTTTTTTATGCCTTGCATAACCACCCCCATTTTATTTTCGATCAAAATGGGTCCCCCTTTTGTGCTCTTGGTGTTTTCTTTCTTTGCCTTGCCTTTATTTGGGTTTTGTATCCTTTTTGTTTGTCTTGGGAGTTGTTTCCCTTCCTAGACTTTATTTTCTTGTTTTGTTCTTAGCGAGTTTTGGACCCAATATAAAAATTCAGATCTTTCTCCAAAAGAACCAAGTTTGTTTTGGTTTCCCGACCCCACACTTTTGGTGCCTATCAAGATTTAGGTCTCGAACCGGACTTTGGACCTATTTTCAATGGGTCCATGTTTTTTTTGTTTCCTTGATCCTGCATCGTTGTGTCTTGGTGAGGATCGAATCTTGAATCAGATTTTTCACTCTATTTCCTAGAGTCCAAATCCAAATTTCTGACCCCACCCCATTGTTTGTTTTCAGGATCAAAAATCAAAGATGGACTTGGAATTTTTCTTCTAGAGTCCAAGTTCGAGTTTTTTTCCCAATCCCACTACATTTTTTTCCTCTCCCTGCCTTAGGTCTGTTCAAGGATGTAACTTCTTCTTGGAATTTTTTGACCAAGGTCTGGGTTCTTGTGTCCATCCCGATTCCTATTTTTTGACCATGTATCACATTAATTGCATAATTGTTCCTATGTGTGGGACTAGTATTTAATCGGGTTTCTTGTGTGAATGTGATCATAATTGCATTATGTTTTTGGTGAATTTGAGCTATGAAGGAATTTTGAGAGTTGGAGCTTTGGAAGGTCAATTTCTTGCTAGCTAGTGTCCCTTGTCTGTGATTTGAGGTAGGGATTTTTTTTATGTTTTCCTCTCATCCTTATTTGCTTCTGTTGTTGTTTTGTTTTACATATTTTCTTGGAATCGTTTCAATATCTCTTTTTCTTTACACTTGTTGTTTTTTGTTTGTTTGTTTTTCAGTTTTTTCTTGTTGGTACCCTTTTTATTTTGGTGCTTTCATTGTGGTCATCTTTCATTTTTTGATTTTGGGTGTTCGCATTACCTTGTGGTTCTTTTCGTGGGGCTTTTTTTTCCCGTCATGCCCTACATTTTTTAGGTTTTTTAACTGGTTGATCAACCATTCTTTTAAAATTTAAAATATTGAGACTCACAAGGTTTCCATTCCCATGCTAACCTTTTCAATAGTCCAAATTCTGCATCCATCTCTAATCCTAAAATCTAGCATTTTACTTAGCACATTTTCTCTTAAGTCCAATTGGTACTTCCAATCCTAAATGGACCTTGCATCTATAAAATGCATAGTCCCATCAGATCTCTAACTTCCAACTGGACTTCTTTACCAAATGTTTTGATCTAGAGTCCAATCCTAAACCCAATTCCCAAAAGTGGAAAAAGGTTTCATGATATTTTGAAAGTTTCTCTTTGGGGTTTGAAGACTCGATCAAACATTATGTTATGTTGACCCCAAAAGAATTTTTTTTGAATATGTTATATGTTTCTGATGAATATTCTATTGTTTGTTTTCTAGGTTTGTTAAATGTTTGATTTATAGGAACAACCTAGTGTCGAGGAGGTAGAACAAAGAGATAAAAAGACTAAGATAACCAAAGCTAATCAAGCCCCCTAAAACATGAAATATAAGTTTCAGGGGATCATGGTGGTCTCAAAGTTCACTTCTAGGTTAATGAAAATGACAGACATAACATTAGGAGATATTGACTTGGAAAATTTCAAGTCTAATACCTTCTTTGAAGATGACTCTCCTAGGGCAAAGAAGATAGTAGATTTGGGCCTCACTCATGTTTCCTCATTCCCAATAGTCATTTAGTGTCCAAAAATCATTTTTATAGTGGCAAAGACCTATAATCCAATACAATGCAAATGTATTGATCCATGGGGAAATGAGATAATTGTCTTATCTCTAGCTATGATTAAGTTGATCTTTGACTTGCCTTTGTATGCCAATTTAAAGACCATAATAGAAGCACATGTAGTCTAACAATATGAAAAGGATGCGAGTTCACGCTAGAGATATATGAACAAGAATTGGCTAAAGATAGAGAAGAAAACTATTGCTAAGCTACACAAGATCCAATTTTGACTCTGAAGTGTGGGATATCATTATACTATTGAGAAAAGAATTTGGCAAGGAAAATTCACATATATATGAGGTATCGATGTTCCACTTTATTGATGTCATCTTGAAAGGTGAGTTCTATCTATATTGGGGACAAATGGTCTTTGATGTTATCCACAATCAAAATAACTAAGGTAAAATTAAAAAAGAAATTCTTCATGTCTTCATATGTCATATATTGTCCAATAAGGATGGGAAACTTCCCAGGCCTAAATACTATGGGGGTCAGAGGAGAAGGAATAGGTCAAAGCAAGATTTAAGAATACTATGACCAACTAGAACTCAAGAAGGTGGAGAAAACACTTTAAAATGGTAAATGATGTTTTCCTGTATGTAGTGATTAACTAGCTCACCAATGATGTAGGATTCAAGTTGAGTAAAGAAGCAATGGCATTGGTGGGAGAATGGGGAAACAAGTTTATTCAGTACCCAAAGTTGGCGTACATCTATTTGTTTGTCTAGACATGGAAAATATACATGCACCTGATCCTGGTTTACTAACATCATTTCCTCCTAAATCACATTCTTGTCTTATCATCACTTGTAATCTCTTAATTAGATGAATTATTATTTATCTAATTAGGTTTTTCGCCTCTGTTGATTAAATTAATCAATTTAATTTAATTAACCCTAAAAATCCCTCTTTAATTAAATAATTCATCTTATTTGATTAAATCCCTAAAGTCTTCTTACTAAATAGAATAGATTAAACCTTATTTAATTTGATCTAACATTGCCCCCTTTAGTTAAATAAACCAAATCATTTATTTAATTAAATATTTCTTCCCAATTCTTGATTTAAACTAACTCATAAATTCAAGTCAAAGTTGTCACATCTCCTAATTCCTCATTACATTAACTAATCTTTGATTAGTTTAATCGTAAATAATGTCCCATCCTCTAGCTTTTACCACTTGCACATGAAAATAGATTTAATTCCTTTATTAAATCTCCTATTTTCCCTCACATGGCATAAAAGGGGAATATTCCCTCAAATTTGAATTCATAATTCAAGTGGATGGGTAATTCCAATAAGGAATTCACTTTTCTTACATGTCCTTGTGCATTGAGCCAAGTGACATTAACTCCATTTCTTTCTCCCTCCAACATGTCACATTCAAATTTCAAATTTGAATCGCATATCATTTATCATGCACATTGACCAAAATGTGCTCATTCCTCCTCCAATCACATGTGGACAAGTGGCCTCTTCTCATTGGTTGGTATTTTGTCCCACATTTCTCAATTTCACTCTCTCTTCGATTTTGGAAATATATAAATGAGAGACTCTTCCTCTCATTCAAACATCCACAACTTGAGTAAACTTACTCTACTCAAATTCATCCTCAATGCAAGATCTTAGCTAGCTTATTGCAGGTTTTCTCAAGAACTCGTCTTGTTCTTCATCAACAAAGTGGATCAATCACTCATCAAATCATCAAAGAGATTACAAAGGAGTTGGGAAAGGGCCAATTTCGACACATCAATTGGCACCAACTCCCCCATGGGATCAAGAGTTTGCATTTTCTTAATTTAGGATTTCATCTAAATTTCATGTTTGTTCTTGTTTTTCCTATTTTGAGTATTTGTAAATGGATTTCATGGGGAATCATTTTTTTAATCTTTCTTATTGATCTAATAATATGTTTTTTTGTTGTATTTGTGCAAGTATAAAAATGGGGTTCACAGTTTGGTTATGACAAGTCCCCCTTTTTGTTGCCTAGGTGTTGCAATGACAAGCTGATTTTGATTAAATTTTCTTGATAAATGATGGAAATTAATTTGAAGATTTTTAGCAAGAATAAGGCTAGGGGAGTAAAATATCCTATTAGCCTTGGTTACTATCATTGCCCATCAGTTGTGGAAGCTAGATTTTATATTGAGGAATTACAAGCCTTAAACATGAAATTATATATTGGGAGGATGGATTTTGATCCAAAAGGGAAAATGAATAATTTGTATGAATCCCTCTTCGCACATCATGAGCCCAATATAGAAGAGTTTTGGGTAGATTTTTAGGATGAATTTAAGGCATGAAAGAGGGTTTATCAAAGAATTATAATTCCCTAAATGCAAGCTTTCAAGATTAAGGAGGATATTCCTAAAGGAATGTTAGACAATGGTCTGACTCTTGACCCTCAGTATGATCAGGACCAAGTGGGGACTAAAGAATTAGACCCCATCAATTGGATGGAAAGACAATAATGAAATATTGATGAAGTCTCCATAGTACTGGTGGAAAGGAGCTTAAAATGGATTGATGGTTGCCTCAATGATTATCAAGAAAAATTTTGTAGGAAAATAAAAGATACAAAAGGACAAATCTCTTCTTCTCCTCCATTTAAGGAATATAAAAGTCTCAAGAATAAGACTTCTCAGAAATAAATTGAGTAAGAGGACCCAAAAATGGAGAAGGTGGTGGAGGAATTCCAGAAGGCCTCAATGAAATATATGGTTGCATCTGCAGGAGTTGTTTCTAGGCTTGGGGTGCAACCAATTGCTATAATATATCCAGGAGAGGAAACTACTATAGAGGGTACTTCTACTACTCCTACATAAAAAATTGAGGGAGCTACTAAATCAGAGGAAAGCTCCATTGATTGAAGTTATAGAATCTCCCCTCCCCTCAAATGTCAAAGAGAGTCATCTCAAAGAAGAAAATGAACAAGAAGAGGAGGAAACTGAAGCTGAAGACAATGGGATAAAATAAGGGGATAATAATAAAAATGTTATTATTAGGGATGAGCAGAGGGAGATCATTAAAAGTGTTGAGAGAGAAGCAGCTCCATAAAATTCCAAGGAAGAGGAGGGTTGAAAGAAGGATGAATAAGAAAAAATTCAATAGCAACAAGTTGACCGAGAAAAAGAGAAATCCAAGAGAGAAAAGGTTGAATAAGAAAAATTTCAACAGTAGCAAACTAAGCAAGAGAAATAAAAAGAGGAGACTCCTTGGAGATATTAATATATGACAATGGTTACATGGGCTCCCACTTGGTTGAAGCTAAATTTGGAAAAGAGGCAATAATTTGCAACTCAACCCCTTAGCTGGAAAGAAATGATGAAAGAAGTTGAGAAGATGAAACCAAAAGAAAAAATTGAGGACCATACACTTGACTCGGGGGAACAATGATGTAGATTTGGTTGTAGATATTTCCACATGAATGATAGATAAATATGACTGTGAGCTTCAAGCATCATAATACCAACTGATGATGATTAATTTGGGTAAGAAAAATCCTAACCAACAAATTTCATTGCTTGATGTAGTAGACAACTCAACTAAATCAAGAATGAAGAAGGATAAGTAGGTTAAGGATAACCTAAAAGCTTAGATTGGGAAAATGAATAAGTTTTTAAGAGATATTTCTTCTTATATTTCATAATAACCATCCCATTTTGAAGTGTCAGTACTGATGAGCAGAAAGGAGGTTGATGACCTCACTGGGTTGAAGAAGATATAACGTATTTTGATAAATGGGTTGGGAAGTTTAGAACTAATATGGATGAATTTCTTGTTTTAGGACACAAACAATATGAAGATGCTTTCAAAATTGAATATAATTTGGTGGAGTACACCAAAAATCTAAGAGATGAAGAGGAAAAATGCAATGTATACCTAAGGCAATTCAAGGATTTATAAAATATGAGTATCGAAGAGCTTGTCAACTCAACCATCTTGTCTTATGAATATGTAAATTTCATTAACTATAAGAAAGTTATCTAGTTTCATATGGAATTATTGATAGAGAATCGATTCATTTTATTAAAACAATAGAGTAATTTGGAGAATGAGTATTCTGATTTTGAAAATTTTATTGTTATCATTATTGATTATGTTCTCGAATTTTTGGGAAATCACGAATTAGATACTCTATAAGATATTAAGGATGCTTAGAATAATAAACTCCAAGAAGAGATTGATGTAGAGGATTGTGATGAGGAAACAGTATTGGATAAGTTAATGAACATGAAGATGGATATCAAATTTGCTAAACGTGATATACAATAACTAGAAAATATTGTGGGAATAGCAGTAACCCATTTTGAGAGGAAAAATTTCAAACTTGATTGGGTAGATGGACCTGAAGAGGAAGTGATAACCCATGTGTTAGATAATTTCAAATAATATCAATAGAAAAAGTTAAGATAAGTTTAGAATTTTGAATGTGGAATATGCTATTTTGACCAGAATAAAGTCAAAGATGCATCTTCTGGAGTAGTTCCTATAAAATAGGAGGGAGCTGCAGTTAGATTGAAGAGCATCTCCAACACATTTAGGAAAAGGAACCACTTTCCTTAATGGCCAATTTTCACCAAGTTTCAACTCCAATTCTGCCTAGGCATACCTATAACTATGGATCTACATGTTGGGCACCCTAATTATTGGATTGCATGTAATTAGTTTTGGAGGGAAATGTAATCTATAAAAAAAATTATATTGAATTATTCCCTTTTTGTAAAGTTCGGTGAATTGAAGTATGATTTTTAGTCCTTAAACAAGAACTATTTTTTGATTTTATTTAGTTAGTTATATTTTTCTAAGTTACTTAGTTTTAGAAGTGATATTAAAGACAATGGTTTTTCATGCACTAATGGAGTTTGTTGGGTGTAATTGCTGCTTATTTGAATAAAATCAATAGAAGTTTAATTCAAAACCCCCTTTGGTGTCATTGTGAATGGTATTTTCTTGTTTTCATTGATATGCAATTCCATGATGAGTTAATCAATATATCTTGTTATGGGGTTTACTTTGTTAAAAGGAATTGGAAATATGCTTATTGAATCTACACTATGAATGAATACAATTGTGCAATTTTTATGATTTGTTTCATTTACTAGTTTAAAAAATTTATTAAAAGATTGTATGTCTGGATAAAGGAATGATATTTTTTCACATTTTTATGCTCTGAACTCCTTGGAATATCTATTTTTGTTTACATAAAATTCACTATTAGTTTAGATCTTTGAAATCAAAATACCCAGTTTGTTACCATTAACTAGTAGGCCCCTTAAACATTATAGTCACATTGACCACTAAGCAGAATGGCACAATTGTGAACCAGCCACAAAGACCTTAAAAGATAGTTGATTTTATGGTTATCTATCTTCTTTAAGAGAAGTAAGGTAGTTATATCTTGCTTGCATGTTGTGTCAATTTTTCCATCTATAGATTCACTCCCTATTAGTTATTCTATAGTATTAATGCAACTATACCCATGAAATTCATAATTCCTAAAATATGCACACACATACTTTTCGATTAGATAAGGATCAATCTTTGGTGCAAAGGGTGGAAGATTTAGAAAAATTAGATGAATTTTGGAAAATTTCCATATACAACCACCAGTTAGAAAGGAAGAGGCAAAAGGCATGAAATGATCAAAACTTGCATTTGAAAATATTTAAGATCGAAGACATTGTATTTTTATATGATAACAAAATTAAGAAACAAGGCAAATTAAAGGTGTGATGGTTAGGTCCCTACTACATTCATGAAATCCAATATTCTGGAGTGGTAAAATTGTGACAGATGGATGACACCCTGATAATTGGGTATGTAATTAGAGCTCACTTAAAACAATATCACCTACTGCCAAATTAAAAATATCAAACCATAAAAACCCAAAGTATAGCATGTACCATAGTTTATATATACTATGTATCATAGTTTAGGCCTGAGGAAAATTAAAAAACCAAAAACCAAAATTCACCATTCAAATCAATCAAATGGCTCAAAAAACCCATGAAATGGGGAGAGAATTAATTAACTAGCTACTACCCCACCCGTATTATAGCTCACATCCGACTAACCCAACTTTATATAACACCATTTTCTTGACTTCAACCGTCACAACTATGATCATAACCTAAGTTTGAATTCAAGTGTCCTCTGTACATTTTGCAACCTCTCCAAAAAATCACCATGGCCACTCCCATAGTTGTAAAAGTCTCTGAGAAACCTAGGTCCACATTTAAAAGATACCCCTACATGGCATTGGAAACCAACAGGGATGGTGCTTTCTCATCAGCGCCACACAATGTTGTATACCTAGAGGATTTTTAGAAGTACATCCATGAGAAGATAGAAAAAATCATTCATGTTAAGTTAGAAGACATCTGATACAAACTTCTAGAGGACGACAACAAAACATATAAACTAGAATATATGGAAATTAGGCAGAAAAATCTCAACATCTAGAAGGACTACCCAGACTTATGTGATGTGGATGTATGGGTTTGAATCATGTTGAGTAGGGTGCATAATGAATTCATCTATTTAGATAAACCATACCGCATAACCAAGGAAGCCATCCATGTAGTGACATGATTAAGGATGGTAGGAAAAATCCTAGCCAAAATTTCCATCAAGAATAACAAGGTCGAACAACTGACCAAAGCTACCTTTGACAATAGAAGCATGAATTTGAAAATAATCACCAATCCCAAAGTCCAATATGTAGTGATGGGAATTCTATATAATATTTACTACGCTAATCAAGAGGACTCCGCAACCGCCACCACCATTCACACCGCCTACCAAATGTTCATGGAGGGAAAGGATTTTGACTTGTGTGAAGTCATGCGATAGCTACTACTAGAGAATATCCAAAAGATAAAAACCTACAAGTACCATTTTTGGTATGGTACACTACTTATTTGCTTAATTTTTTACTTCCTAAATGAACTACCAAATTTTAAAGGGAAGGTTTGGCAACTCAACCAAATGGTAGTGACGCAAATCAATTATCACATCCACCAGTTCTCAAATCTACAATCATATAAAGCTACATATAGGTGGTTTTCTAAAACCTTCCAAAATAAAATGCAGCAAAGGGAGAGGATCCCCTATGCATCCACACATCAATACACCAACACCATAACATTCATGGTGCATAAATATTTCATGTACATGGAGGTAGTCAAACTGCATATAGTATGGATTATGCAACATCATATGAAGTCTCTACATAGGAGATAAATGCATATGTGGAAACCTTGCTCCAACACCCCAAAGATCCTACCATGGAAAGGTTTGGGACATATAAAGAAGTCATGGATAAAAGGATTGACCAAGAAGCTAAGGATAACTTAGAAAAGAATAAGAGAAAAAACTACAAGTAATGGGGCATACCAGAAGGGGGTTTGCACAAGGAAAGTCTATCGTAATATACTCAAAACCTTCTAAAAGAAGATCAAGGAGGACCTGTAACACATCTCCAGGGACATCAAAAGGCCTCATAATATTTTCCTTGACTAGATCTCAACCTAAGAAACCACTACAAGTCCCTCCAACAAAGATAACTAGGCAACCAAAGCCTAAGTAGAGGGCCAAATTAAAAATGGAGGAGGAAAAACAAGAAAAAATAGAAGAGATATCAGAGGAAGAAGAAGATGTCTATTAACCTCTTAAGAAGAAGAAAAGAGAACAACGAGTCTTGAAACCTCCATCGATCAATCCAGAGAAACTAGAGGTCACTCAAGACCAACCCAAGGTAACTCAAGAGCAATTGGAAACAAACACGAAACAACCAAAATGATCTTCGGAGAAGCCATAAGAGATAATTAATACAATGGATATTGCAAATTCCATAATCAACCATGAAATTCCACCAATAGTGTTGGAGACATACTAAGCATCGAATACAAAAAATAAGGGGAGGATAATACAATGCCTCCTCCAATACATCAATCGATCAAATAAAGAGGTAGAGGAGGCCATGAAAGAATTCTTGGTGGAAATAATTTCTACAATCAAGGATAAAAGGATAAAGGCACTAAGCTAGGATGAAGAAATGAAGGAGGAAGCAATCTTCTTGATCAGCCCAAACATTATAGAGGATCAAAATCAAGCCTTGATATAGGCACAAGCATAAGAGCTCCCTACAAATCTGAGGATTGATAGACTCATGGAGGGAAATCTTGAGGACACAAAATCCATCCAAAAAGAGATAAACGAGGTAACCTAGAAGATTTATGAATAAATGAAAAAGGATCAAGATCAAGTCTAGGGTCCAAAATTGGATGACAACACTACCAAGGAATTCAAAGCCACTCCTGGGGACAATACAAATCTTGGGGGAGAAGGAAAGAACAAATAAGATTCTAGAGAGGTACTTACTCCCTTAGATACTATCTCTATAATTAATATTTTTTTCACACAACAGTATCAAATTCAGACAATTCTATAGAAGTTGTCAAAACCAACTTCAGACTCCAAGATCACCTGCATGCAAATGGATACATGTCACAAGGAAGAGAATGGATGGAGGAAACAAACAAGGGTTTGAAGAAATATTCAACCACAAAAAAAGTATTGATTGATTGATAGATGGATTGATGGATTACAAAGAGTACATATGCCTGATTATATAGGCAAGTGTTAAACTTAGAATGCAAAGGATGTTGCCAAGTGTTCAAATCACACTTCATGTGACAACAAGAAACCCTAACCAACTACCTAGGGAATGATAACAAGATGGAGATAAGTTCTAGAAAAGACAACTCATCTTCTAGAAGGGAATCTTATCTCAACAACTTTATTAAATGATTAAATGCAACTTAGGACTAATATGATTAATTAAAACCTAAGTTAACTTATGCTAGTGTAATAATTAATTAATTACACTAACAAATTCCATGTTTGCAATTGTTTTAAGTACCACTCAAATTAGGGTCACAAGTCAATTAACCTAACATTTCACCCTTTTAAAGTATATAATTTGGGGAAATATTCCATGCAGCCACCTGAGAAGAAATGTTGAATCAGCATGTCCAACATGTGGAATAATTGGAAGATGTGGTGCTCACCCTATAGAATGTTATCCCCCATCTTCTCTGGGACAAATCACTCTTGCTACTGCAACAACTAAAGTAGCAAGTAGATAGTATGGACACGTATTTTTCCTTCACAAAGGACATCATCATTAAAGAGGCCTAATAAGAGATAGTAAAGAAGAAAACATAGGAGTTTACCAAAATATGTGCTACTGCACACTTCGAATGCAAACAACAAATCAGGAATAGCATCCAAGAATCAACGTGATCTATCAATTTTATTTACAATGGTTGAATACAACCAAGAACCTTTACACACAAATACTACAAATTGAGAACCAAATAGCACAAGTGGCTAATGATCTGCTACAAGACCCATTTGGATCTATAAGGAATTTAAGGGATCAAGTGGAGAACCTTCACATTCAACTATAGTATAAAAATACTCAAAGGGATCTAATAAAAGAGAAAATACAAAAATTGAGGGAGACTATCAGTAGTGAGTTGATATTCCTCCAACTCATTTTAAAGGAATCCAAATGGATAATAACCAACATTTCAATCCCAACTACTCTCCAGGAGGTAGAAAATACACTAGTATAGATCCAAGGATAAATAGGTGCACTCTTGCAAGAACAAGTACACTGGATAGCTACCATGCCTAGGATAAAGATACAATACCAACACCTCCTTCCCAATTGAACATCATGTATTGAGGACAAGACATCATCTTAAAGGGGGGATGATTTTAGCAGGTCAAGGGCAATAATAGAACATACCATAGTCTACTAGAAAAGGTTCAGGGTATTAAGAAAAGGCATTAGCTATAGTTAGGAATCATGTCCCTTCAATGGAATACATGATATATTATGTAAAATATATAAGATAGAGACATGGAGATGATGAGATACTATTTTAGAGAGATAATATTGGATGAAAGAATAAGACCTACCTTTCGTACATGTTATGATATAATATAATAGAGTTATAAGGATCACATATGTGTGTGATGGATGCATGAATATTTTCTTTGATATTATGATGTTATATGATATGTATGCCTTATAGATTCTTACCACACATGCTTGTTTATCTTATGATATACTTTAGGGTATAAATAGACAACACAAGGAGTGTTGGGGTATAGATCTCCAAATTTTACTTTCCCCATTTCTCTTTCCAATAATAACATACTAAGTTTGATTCAATGTGGATTATGCCTTATATGATTTTTGAGCGCAAACAACATAATGTTTTCCTATTTTCCAATTTGGATGGAGAAGAGTTGCCTATCCTAGTCAATGGGATACATTTCAAACATTTTTATTAAAGTGATTATACATCCTTCTATATATTAGGATAGGTTTTGTAAGTTGAATAAGTATTGCACATTTTTTAGTTGGTATTTTCCTCCAAATGTCGATGCACAAGTAGTTAAGTGTTGCCTTGAATCATTTTTGAGGTAGTTATTTTTATTTTGTTGTGAGTGGCTATTCAAAAGGTATTAATAGTTTTTATTCAAGTCATAGATATTATTTTTAAAAAAAAATAGGTCTTAAATGACTCCATGCCTAATTCATATCCTAAGGATACTAGTCTTATATTTTTAGTAGGAAAACACCCCTAAGGGGTCACAAGAAATTTTGACTATTTTTTTTCAATCTAAAATAATCCTTTTGGTACTTTCAAGGAGTTATTTATTGTCCAAGATTATGTTTGTGTCCAAAATCCCCAAAAAAATTTAAGTATTCTAAGTTTTTGGGAGTTCCTAGCCTATTATTAACTCATTTTTATGCATATTAGAGATTTTTCCCCAATCAGGAACCACGTCGAATATTTTTAGTTTCTTATAAACTATAAAATGAAAGGAAAAGGGAAAAATAAGAGTTTGCAAAACTATTGGAGGTTCCAAGAACCTCAAAAACCCCCAATAGATTTCCTTGTTCCTAAGGAACCCCCAACCCTCATTAGAAAAAAAATGAAGGAGAACAAAGGGTAGGAAAAAAAAAGAGTAGTCAAAGCCATAAAAGGTTTCATGAACCCTAGGAACCCCAAATAGATTTCTTGGTTCCTAAGGAACTTCTGACCCCCAACTCCCAATTAAGGCAAGGATGAATACTTTCTCGAACCTCGAAGTGAATAAGGGATAAATATGTTGGAGTCATCAAAGGTTTTGGTTGCCTTAGGAACCCTTGATGAAGTTCCTAGTTCTTAAGGAACTCTTGAACTTTGATAGGTTGGAAAAGAAGGGTATATTTCATGTTTGATCAAGAGCCCAAAGGCTAATAAAAACAAAGTGAATAAAGAGGGGTAAAGATGTCAAATCCATAAAAGGTTTTGAGAACCTTAGGAACTCCCAATGGAGTTCTTGGTTCCTAAGGAACCCCCAACCTCTGACAAGATAAATAAAAAGAAGTGATGAGACATCAAGATCCAAAGGTGGGAAAAGAAGAGGGAGAAAGTTAAAGCACAACCATCTAGAGAGATTATAGGGTTTTTTTGTTGGCATTGAGGGAGTCTTCCCTCATTTTAACATGAAGACGATATATGGTAGCTCTATTTATAAACCATGTTGCAAATAACATAGAGGGTTTTATATCACATAGAAGTTTTTAGGGCTTCATTTTGGTCTTTATCCATGAAGCAAAAGAATAAATTAATGTAGTCCTTGAATTGTATGTACCCTACACCTGTGATTTTATTTTTCACATGAAGTTTTGTTGTATGAAAGTTTTTTATGCTTGTTATCTTGGTCAATACAACCAAATAGGGGATTCTTTTTGGATCTTATGTAACAAAAAAGGTCTCAAGGTGTGTGAAATGGTAAAGAATTTTGATGAAGATGAGACAACCCAAATATTAAAAAATAATTGTGATACCATAAAAGACCTAAATATAGATCATGAGAAAATATTTTATATGGAAATCATAAGATCATAATTTAGTTACCAAATATGAATGACCATGAAGCGAAGTGTTTGACCTTTCAAGTAATTCATGGATGTGTTAACAATATAATAATTTTATAGTGAATAACCTTGAAGTTGTGCATTCTAGATGTTCATTTGTTTATGGGTTGTTAAATTTTTCATCAACATCTAAGGGAGGCTTCAATTTTTTGAATAATGACATCCCTAGAAAGAAGACCAAGTGACTAATGGATAGTATTGAAACTCAAGAACAATGTTGAAATATTCACAAAGTGTCTCATGAACCAAATAATGAGAAATATGATAATGGAAAATAAGGGTAGTACCAGGTAAAAGGTGACATTCATGATACTAGATAAAATGACATGAAAAATTTTAACATTCAAGAGGACTATTCCAAGATATTTAATGAATGAAAATCCAAGATAATAAATGCTTGCAAACCATAGTTAGTAGAGGATAGTCAATGACCATTTCATGATACAAGTAACAATGAAAAACCTTGAGGAATAAGATAATAAATAGGTGACAACATAGATGTTGAAAGGGGACCACTTTATAGACCTATAAATGATAACATCAAACCATGCACTAAGTAAATAGTATCAAGGATAACTCAAAAGATTATATGAAAGCCTTCATGGTGCTAGAATGATAGCCTACAATACCTATGAATGATACAATATACCTATAGGTGATAGTTTGACAAAAAAAAATAGTGACACAAGACAAAGTTGCATAGTCTATAATAGATTTCACTCAAATAATGTCTCACAAACCTATTGAGGATAGTTCATAAGAGGTTCCCTATAAATGGAACAATCTCCTTAAGGGAAATCCATTAAATACAATAAATAATGAGATTATTAGTGTACATGAAGAGAGAAAATCCTATTCAACCTTTGAAAATGTATTGAAGAATCATTGTCCTATACCATCCAAGCAGTATCAAATACTTCATACACCTTGAAAATATGTTCTATCATATTCTAGATGAGGTTAGGGTAGTTTGTGTTGGTGTTTCCAACTGGTTGTCTAGGTTCCTCTAAGGATTAGCCAAATCCTATACTCAAGAACCCTAGGTCAGTGGCCAACAAACAAGAGATAGATTTTATGCTAATTATACTCTACACTTTAGGCTCTATAAAACCAAGGTGGGTTCCCCTTTGCATAAAATAATTTAAATTATAACAATTCTTATAATGATGCCAAAAAAAATTATTATCTTCACACAAATATTATAGAGGATGAACCTAACTAGCTAAATCATCTTCAAAATTCTCTAACAACACTATATTTATTAACAATGTGAAGTGAGCATGAAATAGTAATTTGCAATAAAATTAATTTTGATTGTTTGTATTTGATACTATTTAATAGAGTTTTTCGAATTAACTTGGCCAATTCCTTATCCATTTAGAATCAAAATATGAAATAAGACCCTCCTACAACAAACTAACTCTATGGCTTCTTACAACCTCACTGCATTACAACAAGAAACGAACAAAAGAGACAACACTATTACTCTACTTATCAATCCTTAATATAATAACAAGATCCTTAATGACTTAAATGAAACCAAGTTTAATCTATTTCTTGAATAGAAGCCAATAATTAATATTCATAACAAGTGTGAAATGAGAACCATGAATAATCCTCAATTATTGATATTCAAAATAAATTATATTAAAATATGGAGAGAATGATAACTTTACATACAATTTTGAACAAAATGACAACGTTTGAGTTGTTTGTTGTTCTTACAAAGAAAAATTACATCATCTTCCTTCTACAACTTCAGAAGACTTGACTACACAAGACCTAATTCATATACAGAGACTACAAAACTATGGACTCAAAATCCTTAAAATGGGGCTCAGAATTCTCCTTTATAGATTCAAGGGAAGAAACAAGCAAAAATCATCATTCACCACTTTAAGTCACTACAAGATAAAATATTACGTAGTGACACTAGTTACAAAGGACAAAACATAACTACAAAAAGAGAAACTACTAAAAAAGGTGGTTGAAAATCTTTTGGAGCATTTATATTGGCATATGGACTTGATTTATTCAAAACTGCTCCTTGCAGGTAATAGGAGACTTTTGGCATTCTATTCCTAACATGCCCATGCAACAGTTATGATTGATGGAGATAGAATGGAATGCAACTCAAAATTTTGTGCCTCCATCTTCTTCTTTATTTTTATTATGCTCTATTGATGTGTAAATAGGCGGAAGAAATTGGTTGACTCTTTCTATGTGTGCCTTGCAGTCATCACTAATCAAAACCTACACCATATCAGAGAAACCTAGCATATTGTATTCCAATTTAGAGAGTGAATCCATGCATAGGTTTAACTACTTTGCACCAACCTCTCTAACCTTATTTAATTTATTGTACATGGGAGTGAGGATATCTTCAAATTTTGACCTCCATCAAGTAAGATTCTAATTTCTCCCTCTTCATTCGAAATTATAGGCATGAAAAAGTCTTCAAAACCTTCAAAGGTACTTAATTACCTTCTCATAAGGTCTCTATACCTATTGTGATGATAAATTATGTCATCCAATAAATCTAATTTATTTAAATATTAGATACTAAACTACAATCAAAATTGGGATTCTTGGTAACAATTTTCAACAAAGTAACCCCATGGGACCAACTAACTTAAAGCATCTCAACCTTATTCCTACTCTATATATGTATTCTTCAAAATTTCATAGCTATCATATACCTTTTCTACGTGGGCCAAAAGGCTTGAAAACTTACACCCCAAAATGTTGTCAACAAAATCTAAAATTTTCTTTACTACCCCCTCTTTTACTGCTCTAGCATCAAATTTTATTTGCTTGAGTTATTCTTTCAAGCTTGTAACCTCCTGAACTAGGTTCTCCTTGCTCTGTGATCCTTGAGCTTCAATTAATTTTTATGGAGGGAGAAGTAGCCCTATAGCCATATTCAAATTCTCTTACAATTTTAAGTTTATTGCATTGACCTTGTTCAAATCTCCCTACAACATCTTCACTTTTGTTTTAGTGAAAAAGGTTATATTTATTATAAGGGAAGCTACTTGGATAACACTTGTATCCTCAAATATTCTAACTATAATATGTCTAGTGAGTTCATTTGGATCATTTATAACCTAGGGTTTATTTGTTTCGGGGAAAATAGACCAAATTTCAAAGGTCTCATGTCTTGGATGGAATCTAGATCTGAAATAAAAGGCCTCGGTCTATTATTTAGATCTCAAAATTGGATAATCACCTCCATACCTTCTAATTGTGTCAGATTATATTGAATATGACATTTCCCATCTTGGAAATAGGAGGAAACTTGCATTTTTAACCAATTCCCTACCCCTTTGAGTGGTCATGGCATCCATTTCATCAAAAAAAATCTAAAATTTATCAATTATCTCCTTCTTTCATTTCTCAAAGAGGCTCCTACCTGAAACCCTCTGTTTTAGTTCCTCTCCTTTTTTCTTGAGAACAAAATCCCTAAATTCCTTAGTCGTTATGACCTGGTCATATTGCATGAATTCATTGCAAGCCTGAGCCCTAATTTCATCCACAACTTTCCCACTATTGATGACAATGTTACTTGTAGAAATAGTGCAAATAAAATCTTCACAGATAAATCATGAAGAATATATATTCTTAAAATACTGAACTAGGGAAACCTAAGGCGTTCATACAATAGGAATTTTTTTGGCTTAGCTTAATCCAAAGTCTTTGGTAGCCAGGTCTTGACCATACTAGGTTAAATTTAGGGAATGTTGTGATATTGTTGTTAATCTCAAGGGGCCTATATTTATCTCCGATTTCATTAAGAATAATAAGCATCAGATACAATATTTTCAATTCAATCATAAAATAATCTCATGAAACCAATAGATTTGCAATAATAATTCATGATCATCAAAAAAATTTGCTATCAGTTAAGTATATTTAGCTTTAAGCATTCAAAAATTTCATAGAAACAAAATATTTTAAATAAATTTCTATTCATTCATCTATTTTTGGAACACTTTCTAAAATTTAAACATCTAATCTAAAATAAAGCATCAAAATACTAAAAAATAAAATTTCTCCCAGTTATTCTTCACGGATGCCCCAAGATTCAATCAAATCAAATCAAATCAAACCACTTTATACTTCACCAGATTGCTTCACAACTAGGCATAAGATGGTGTGAGATTTTAAAGAAGGGGGTTTAGTTTGGAAATCGAGTACATTTTACATGCACCCTTAAATGGCGTAACACACAATCGTGTTTGACTGAACTAAAAAAACTAGCTATAAAAGATACATGATATAGGTAGCTATCAAATTGGCTTCAATATTGATTAAGCTCTATTGCATATAGTTTTTTAGACAGGAATGATACAAAAAATAGGAAAAAGAACAAAACTTAGAGAATTTTTGGCTCTTCTAACATCCACAAATTTTGAACTTAACTTAAAAAGAAGTATCCTCCGGCCTCTTATAGAAATAATACATGGGTAGGAGGGTGATCCCAAAATAGTGGTTTAAAATTTTTGGGCAAACTGGACACTGAACTAAATCTTCACTTTTGAGCTCCTATAGTGGCTAAACCATGAGGAATTTGAAGATGATGCGAAATAGTGATTTATGAAGTTTTCTCTATAGATTCTAAATATATTTTTTCAAAAAAATTGGAATCAGATTGCACCTTTTTTTCATCTCCTTCAAAAACTAGTTTTTATCAGTAAACAACATTTTTAAGGAGTGATGCTCACCATATACAACATAACTTTTTTTGTATGAAGGATAAATTTTTTTTTTTTTTGAATTTAGATTTGTAACTATGATATATAACCATTTCATTTGGTTTCATAGTGCTTTATTAAATATTTTTTTCTTAATCAAGTTTCAAAGTCAAACCAATTAAAATTCAGACATATGTAGACTATATACAACATAAAAAAATTTGCATGTATCAAAATTCAATTTTATTTTTTTTAATGGATCAAGGACATCAATACCCATTTTGAACATTTTTTTTTTTATATGATAATATTCTATTTTTTCACATGTGCAGAATAGGGAGCTTGATTTTTGGTGAAAAACCTACATTCACAAGAAATAATAAATAAATATAATAATCAAATTTAATTTAATTAAAATTATACTTTTTTGGAAGATTATAATAAGGACTACATACTTACAAAAAATGAATTCATTTGATCCCTCAAAAAGTAAATCAAAAGTGGTATTTTATCAGCATTTTGATAGGTGCAAAGGAGACTCTGTTATAGGTATGGTTTAAAACTAGCGGGGTCTATCCAAGGGGGATTGGTCTAAGGTGGTTTGATCAAACCCTCTTCAATTGGAATCCTTTAAATGAAAATTTTCAAGGCTTAAATCATTATATTTTCTAAAAATATGTGATTCCAACAAAAATTAGGATCTCCCAGAAAGTGTAAACCACTATTGTGGCAAGAAAAATACATGAGAGGAAATCCAAGGGATGAATAACATCAAGGCACATGGAATATGGTGACCAGAAAGAGAGTTGTAAATTAAGTCAATGAAGGTCAACCTTTATCTTCATTTTGATTTCCTTCGGGTGTTTCATCTTTTTTATCAGGGTTCCTTCTTGGAACCAAACAAATCTGCCAAACAAAATGTAGGAAATTACAATACACATAGAATGATCAAGTGGAACTTCAATTCCTACATTCAAGTTCAAACTCAATTTGAACATTCCCAAGAATAAGTAGTCCCATGATTAAAGTCTAGAGTCTTGATTTTCCAATACTCGGTGCTCTATTGCAACAAACTTTATTCTCGCATGAGCCTCCAAAGTGTATCGTTGAATTTGGTAACATCATCGGATCTACTTGCAAGCTTAGTTTACTTGACCGTACATACCCGAACTTCGAATCGCAATATATTTATCCTGCAATCACAAATTCCACCTATTAAATCCCTTTAAAAATATTTATAAAAAGTCTCATGTAAATAAAATCATCATTAATTTTTTATCATTATAAATCCATCATAAATAACATGCTTTCAAGAAAATTGTATATTCTTGTGTATTTCTCTTTTAGACCGAGTTACTGGACCATCGAGATTTTTGGGTAACCTTAAAAATTTAAACTTTTCTTTGCACTGTTATCTAGTACCCGATACTCAACTTTTCCCATAACTTTCCTGGACTTTGGCTTTTACCGAAACTTTCATATTTACTAGACCTTAACTCTTGGACCGGAACACTTCACTCAAAACCTTGCTTTACCTTTTACATTTTTGGACTTCCCATTTCTCGGTACCCAGTACTCGGAACACTTGAAATACGAAGTACTCTTTTCTAAAATATTTCTCTTTTCCTTTTCACTTCTAGTGATCTTTCAAACTAGCTAGCACCTGCCATAAGTGTTAGTTTTCACCTGGGGTCCCCAAGCCTTACAGTCTTGGGGCATGTTGTGAGACCACACAACAACTTGCAACCAATAAAACCAAATTTAAACCAAAACTTGTGATTAAATCACTAGTCATAAATTACAATTTATACATATTTTAAAACAATAGCTCTTTACCTTTACCTAGATTCTGACATAAAAATAATAAAATTCCAGTGAAAATATCTGTGTGTGCTCTGATTAATTCTAGTTTCTGGAACTTAATGAAAAAATCAGTTCATTGACATTGAACTACATATACTAGTAATACTCCAAATCCAACCAAGGATAGAGCCTTGCTTCCAGTCAAGTGTCCATAGCCCCAACAAGTTTATCATTGTAATTCCCCAAAGCATAGCTCTACTGCCAATCAAGAGTCTATAGCCCAAGTAGAGATATTTGGATAGCCTAAAGAGTTGAGGTTTTTTTGTATATCCCTTTTGATATTTCATTGATAGCTCATTTTTCTTTTGATATTTCATCGATAGCTCATTTCAACTTGCAAGCAATGAAGCCCGCTATTAGGTTGATAATTATAGTAGTAGCAAAGGTTATCTTTTGATTTTTCATTCAATGCAAATCCCTTCATCTTTTCACTACTTCCCAAAAAATTATTTAATAATTCCCTGTTGGTGTGTATTCCTAACTAAATTTTACCACTTTTATGCCAAATCCTGGCTAACTGCAACTTTCTATATGTTAGAAGATATGCATAAATTATAATTTAGCAGAAAAAAACTTAATCACCAAATTTAAATCTAAATTTAGAACCATTAGTTACCACCCTTCCAATCAAATTTTATGGCAACTACTAAATATTCAGCTACATATTCCAATTTGATGGTGCTACACCACATTAATTGATCAAAATGTCATGATGACACTTAAACATGATCACACAACTTTGCATTAAATTCACACGCCTCAATGCTCCCATATCGTTTCTTTCAAATTTTCTAGGTGATGATGTGTGCTTCCTTATCAGATTCATTTTCCTTTCCACTTTGCACACATGGGCACCTTCATGATTGATACATCTTAATAAAGACACAATGAAATGGCCACCATTAATTTCAAAATCTTTGACTTGCTTGATTCGTAATCTTCGTACCAACCAAATTTGAAGCACATTGTCACCAATTATGTGTAAAAACTAATTTGATTTAACATTCTTCTCTAGAGAACTCATCTGATTGCCACCTCAATTATGATTTACAAGACTTTGATCTAGGAAACTATGTACCACAACTTCCTCACATTTTTCTATAAATTCAGCATTTCTCTCAAATTCTTCACACATTTTCTTTCTTTCAATTACCATTTTTCTCTACTAATGCTTTCTTGATTCTATGTCATGGATACTCCAGTTTTCTTAACCTACTATCACCACTAGAATGTTTTCATGGGTCACATCATGACTCAAAGGCTTGAAAAGGATTTCATTAGGAATACTAGCTTCATTGTGCCAAACTTGTGCTTAGTCCTTGGGGAACAATATGTGGAATCCAAAGCTTACTACCAATTTTGTTCTGACTTGGATTCTCACTTTGTAGCATCGCTCCTAGACATTGGGCTTTTTGTTGAAGATTTTCACTCAACTACAAATATGATAATGTGGCCTGAATATTTGGAGAATCTAGATATTGTCCTATCTGTTGCACATCCGACCATCAGAATCCCTTCCATGGATGATAGTCCTTAGCTCCTAGAACATGGGGAAGTATTTCCACTTCAGTCGTTCTTGTCTGATCTCCATACTCCTGACTTTAAAATTCACCAAAAAATTGCTTACATAGAATATTTAGCTCTAATGGATGAGGCATCCCAGATTAATCGAATAGCCACCCTTCTTTGTAGTTCAACTCCCATTTTTTTATTTTTTTTCTCTTTTACAATAAGAATTTTGGTACTTCCATGTGTATACGCAATATACACACATATATAGCTTTTTTGTACATTTAAGGTGCGTATCTACTATGTATGGTTTTATCATTTTACATTTCATAGCACAAAGTTATAAATTTTTTTAATTAACTCTCATGTGTATGATAAGTTAAGCAGAATTTGCCAATGCAAAGGGCCAAAACAAAACAAAATGAAAAAAATAAACCCTACAAAAGAAAAACTAACCCTAACTAACCAAAATTTTATTCTAACAAATGACTAACCCTAAAAAAGCAATTTATTTTAAGCTCAATAACTATTTTCACTATTGTTTTGGTACGAATTACAATAGGTTTATCCTTGAATTCACTAGAATAAATCTCAAATGTTCTACTATAACAATGAATCACTTTTAAAAAATTATGTTTAATAAATGTAAATTCAAAGGCATACTTACCAATAAATTGGCTCATATGTATGAAAATGACCTCATTAAAGGTTGATTGCACACACTTTTTTTGATTCATCAATATTCTACCTTTCTTCGGTCTCGGTTCATGGTTTTCTTCTTTAATTTGTTTAGTTCCATGAACAACCTTGTCCATTTCTTGATTTTCTCCTCCTCCAAAAAAATTCACATCTTTGGCCCCGTTTGCGGCCCTGTCTTCAGTTTGAGCTTTTTTAGACCAAGAGATATCACAATATATTGTTATCAGAGAAATAAAAAATTAAAAACTTGATACTTTGTATCTTGCATGGAATCAAGGAAATTTCTCTTTTTAGCTTGTGAATTTTTAGTTTGGAATAGAAAGCATGCACCTCCCACTTGTTTTTCCCTCTCCTCTTCACTAAGGTTCTCCACATGTGAAAATAATGAGGAATCATCAATGTTGTTTCCTTTTTTTCAATGCCATATCTCTAAATCTCAATATTCTCACCCGTTTTCCTACAAAACCTTAATATTCTCTTCATAACAATTGTAGTTAACAAACTATTTTGATGTATCAATTAATTTTCTAACATTTTTAGTTTCACTAGGGTTATACTCTTTTTAGATTTCAAAATATTTCTCATTAACAATTCCTTTATTTTATTAGTTAAAACTTATTCCATTAAGGAATCACTTTATATGTAGCCAAACTTACCCTAGTTAAAAAATATCGCAATCGAGTTCACCATGATTAGTTGTATCATGAATTCTACACTTGGTGACTCTACCAAAGGTGAATAAGCTCAAAGGATATAATCTTTGGTTAAGGATTTTACAGAGTTTTTCAACTTTTATTTTTTAAATATCGGCTTGCATTAGGCTTTCACCTTTTAAGCTACTCTTAAACCTAAACCAATAAAAATTCCTAAACAAAACCCGAAGGGAAATATATATATGAAAATTGAGTACCCTCCTAGTGCCAATTCCTATTGACGACAATTTTACTCACATAAATAGTTTAGACAAAGTCTTCACAGACAAACCATGAAGAACCTATCTTCTTGAAAGACTAAACCAGGGCAACCTAAGGCATCTGTATAATAGGAAAAAGGTTGACTTAGCTTAATTCCAACTCTCTAGTAGTTAGGTTTTGACCATACTAGGTTCACTTCAAGGTATGATGCGACATTGTTGTTAATCTCAAGGGGTATATAGTCATCTCTGGTTTCATTAAGAATCATAAGCATCATATACAAGATTTTTAATTCAATCAAAAAATAATCTCATGAAATCAATAGATTTGCAATAATATTTCATGATCATCAAACAATTTTTCTATCACTTAAGTAGATTTAGCTTTAAGAATTCAATAATTTCATAGAAATGAAAGATTTTTAATAAATTTCCATTCATTCGTCTATTTTTTGGAACATTTTCTAAAATTTAAACATCTAATCTAAAATAAAGCATCAAAATAATGAAAAATAAAATTTCTCCTAGTTATTCTCCACACATGCCCCAAGATTTAATCAAATCAAAGAAAATCACTTTATACTTCACCAGATTGCTTCATAGCTAGACATAAAAGAGTGCGAGCTTTTAAAGAACAAGGTTTAGTTTGGACACCGAGCAGGTTCTGCATGCACCGTTAAATGGTATAGCACATAGTCTTGTTTAGTTGAACTAACAAAACTAGCTACAAAAGATACATGAGATAGCTAGCTATCAAATTGAATTCAATATTAATTAATATCTATGTGCATACAAGTTTTTAGATAGGAATGATTCAAAAAATAAGAAAAAAGAACAAAACTTAGAGAAGTTTTGGCTCTTTCGACATCCAAAAATTCTAAAATTAACTTAAAAAGAAGTATCCTCTAGCCTTTTATATAAATAAGACACACATAGGATAAGAAAAATACATGAGAGGAAATCCAAGGGATGAATCACATCAAGGCACGTGGAATGTGGTGACCAACAAGAGAATTGCAAACAAAGTCAACAAAGGTCAACCTTCATCTACACATTGATGTCCTTTAGGTGTTTCATCTTTTTTTATCAGGGTTCCTTCTTGGAACCAAACAAATCCACCGAATATAATGTAGTAAATTCCCATACATACAGAATGATCAAGTGAAACTTCAATTCCTACATTCGGGTTCAAACTTAGTATGAACATTCCTTGGAATAAGTAGTCCTCATAATGTATACACTCTTTTGTTTCATGCTTAAAGTCCAAAGACCCTTTTTTCTGGCACGTGATGCTCTATTGTGACAAAATTTATTCCTACATGAGCCTCCAAAGTGTATCGTTGAACCTGGTAACATCATCAGATATTCTTTCAAATTTAGTTTGTATGACCGTCCATACCCAAACTTCGTATCATAATTTGTTTCTCCTGCAATCACAAATTTCACCTATTAAATCCCTTTAAAAATATTTATAAAAATTCTCATGTAAATAAAACCATCATTATTTTTTTATTATTATAAATCCATCATAAATAACATGTTTTCAATAAAATTGTATATTCTTTTATATTTATATTTTAGACCAAGTTACTAGACCATCAAACTTTTTGGATAACCTTAAAAATTTAACCTTTTCTTTGCACTGTACCCAATACCCGATACTCAAATTTTTCCATAACTTTCCTAGACTTTGGCTTTTACCGAAACTTCCATATTTACTAGACCTTAATTCCCAGACAAGAACACTTCACTCAACACCTTTCTTTACCTTTTACATTTTTGGACTTCCTGGTTCCTAGTACCCAAAACACTTGAAATATGAAGTACTCTTTTCTAAAATATTTCTCTTTGTATTTTCACTTCTGGTGATCTTTCAAAGTAGCCAACACCTGCCATAAGCATTAGTTTTCACTTGGGGTCCCCAAGCCTTATAGTCTTGGGGCATGTTGTGAGACCACACAACACCCACCTATTTCAAAATTGATGAATAGTCTATCATTAGTGGGTCTTTTAATGATGACCCTTGGAGGAGGATGCATCACTTGCACTATTTTTTCATCACCACTAAATTCTTCTAGATATAGAGGATAATCCACTAACGATCCAGATGAAGGGTCAATTTGTTGCAGGGGTGTGACTTGTTAAGGACTAGGTGATACACTTCCTCTAGAATTGGAAGGATTAGGAGTGTTAGGTGGAGGATTTGGCACACTTGTTAGAATCTAACCTACATTATCCAGCATGTTCATCATCCTAACTATGAAATCATTGACATGTACGAAGGATCCTTCAAAATTTGGGTCTACTTATTTCCTTTTGATCTTTGTTGTTTGAATCCTCACCCATAAAAACCTTATCTATGGAACTTATTTCTTTGTTGAACAATTCTTGATAGGGTCCTCTACTTTATAAAAATCATGTGGATAAGGTGTCAATTTAAAATGGTTCTTTGGTCATGTATGAACCTTTCTAGATCATACCTTCTTACTCTATTCACTTTCATCCTATAGGGAAATAACTTGTCATATAATAACTCCATATTTTCCCTTGAAGTTACCAAAACTTCTGAAAGAAATAATTATCAATAGGAGGATAGCACACTTCTTGTTATTTCTGAAATGAATCTTGCCAGATTCATTCCAATGTCACATGATCTCTAGGGACCACAAGTGGTTCCACTAGAGATCCATATACCTTGAAAATGTTGGAATCTATGTAAAAGAACTAATCACCCCAACTATGATTTATTCCCTTCTTTGAAGTTAGATCTCTAGGCCTTAAGAACTATATAACTTTAGTTGAAAACATCCAATCCATTGGAAGGCCAAAATTCCTCAAAATTGTCTTAACAAAATACTCTTGAAAAATGAAGTTGTTGGACTTATCACAATCCTTATCTCAAATGTAAAATCATTCGTAGAATAATATCAACCTTTGTTGCTCATCCATGTCCCTGATTTTCATATGTGGGGACCATATCCCTTCTCCACTATACAAGATGATGTGACATAGCAATGAATACCATTTAAAATATACTACATTTTTTTCCTTCTTGAGTGAACTCAAGGATGTGTGGATCTCCTCTATAATGTACCCAACATAGTCATGAGGTTTATTCACATCCTTGATTTGGATGTCTATTGTAAATACCATTTAGTTCACAAACATCATGATCTTGTTGTCCAAACCCAAAAATTGACATAATGAGAAATATTTCTTCACAAATTAATCTTCAAAGATGTCACAACCAAATGGCTCTAACTCCCCATTTGAAAATATTCTTAATTATTTATTAGGTAATCTTGGCTTGAAACATGTCAACTATTTTACCCTATATTTTTCCCTATTCCTTTGATAATCTCTAGTAAGGGCACCCAAATCAATAGGTAACTAGGAATTGGGATTCAAATTGAAAACTTTGAAAATATATGCCCTATCCAAGGACATCAAGAATTTTCTAGTCCTAGACAATAATGCCCTCTTATCAAGTTTGTAAGTTTGTGCAATTTCCCTGATTAAGTCAACATTTATGAATATGTTGGGTACCACTAACCTTTCCAACCATAATCTCCATATATTGAAAATAGGTCTATTTGATAGGGCTTTTCGAAAGGAATGTTTAAAAAGGGAATATCCCTAAAATGGGATGATGGGGTCTCTGCAATTCTCATTCTTTTCAAGAATTCTATCAGAAAAAATCCTAGACCCCTGTGCCATTCTTGGCCTTCTTAACATATCTAGGTAAATGGGACATGATATCATTATCTAACCCCCTTTTATATCCCCTCTAAGTATCAACCATTTTCCTCAATTTAGGGTTTTTGAACTTGAAAACTAGGCCTCCCAAAATTTTACTCTTCCCATAAGCTTTATGTAAAATTTTGCTATCCTTTCCCTTTAAAACCCAAATTCCTTTTTTGAAATCTCAATTCCAAACAATTTACACCCTTACACCCCAAAATTCACACAAAAATATTTAGATGTATTTACTTCTTTGCAATTCATAGGATGTCCTAATTTTGTTGTGGAAACCCTCGTTCACTTGAAAATATTTAGCAATTCACTTTGATACTTTATCTTTGTGTTTTAAATAATTAAGAATGAATAAATTAATTCATCATCCTTGAGGATTTGGTAGATACAGATCATATCCACCATCAATGTCTTCACATGCTTGAACATGCGACCAATGGTAGCCATTCTCCATGTTTAAATGTAGGTTATCGATATTAGGAATCAATGATGATTGCAGGAATTTTAAATTTCCTCCATGATGAGAAAACACCCTTTTATTATCACACAGGTTCGAGACACATTTCACCATTTCAAGGACTCATGGGAGCAGGAAGAGAATCTTTGAGGCTCCACTTATAGTTCATTCTTCCACCAAAGACTAGTAGTAAAGAAGATTGCCCACATGTGGCAATAATTTGAGAGTTTAGAGAGGAAATAGTTTGGTTTAATATCACTACATGAACATTGTATCTTGCAAAAAATAATAAAACACATAAATTTTACTTGAAATGAAGGCATTTCACTAACTCATGGGAGCTAATTTTTTTAAAATAAAATGATCCATGATACAAAGGTTTTGTGTGATACTTAAAGGTTCTAGAATGCACATGCCTTAAAAACAACTTAAAGCTACTAAGAGAAAAGGATTTGGCCATGAACAATGAGGGGGGCTTCGCTAGATAACTTAAAATACTAGCATGAAAAATTATATCTTACAATTTGATTGGCTAGGGACTTGTACACGTAGGTAATGTAAAAGTATTTTGTGGGTTCACAAAGATAATATTTTAGCATAAAAGGCTTCAACGAATAGAAGAGGTTGTGTGTAATGTTGACGCTTGTCTGGTGGGGCCCAAAAGAACTAAAATCCTCTTAGTAATGTATTTAAATATTCATAAAAACTGGGAATGCTCAATTTTTTAACAAGATGAGTTGGTAAACACATGGAAAAGAAGCCTTAATGTTATAACTTACAAGGATAGGGAACCTCGATTGCATGTCAATGATGAAACATAAGAAAAGTGTAAGGTTTTAAGATAAATGCTAGGGTTTTGAATGAGAGTTATGGTTTTTGAATCCCTAATGCATAATTTTTAATACTTTCTTGCATAATTTAGAGATTTTCAAATTTTCAAAAGGTTAAAATACCAAAGGGGCTAGAATTTCAACAAGAACCACTAATTGGGATGAGATAGAGTAGTTTTGAACAATTTGAAAGCATCTAGGAAGTATTTTGACTAGCCATCCACCTATATAGGAGAGTGGAGATAATAATTACAAATATTTAGGGGGTTGAGGAGAAAATTGGTAGCAAAAAAATGAAAATTATTTGAAAAATACAAATGATTGTACCTATCTAAAGACACCTAGGATCATTTTAAGGAGTTAAAACATGGCAGTTAGTTTTCTAGTACTGAAGTGGAGGTCAAACAATCAACACAAAGTAGTTAAGTAATTTAATGGTCTTATACCATGTTCTATATTCACTCATATATTGGGATTGATAAAAATGGATGCATAGGCTAGAGCTAGTTAGTTCTTTCTAGTTTCACTAAGTATTATAACTCAACAACTCAGTTGCAATAAAAAAATGTAGTTTAGGATTGGTCATTTTGGAGAAAATGATATCATTTAATACTTGTATAAGGTAATTTAATACATATTTTATCAATAAAAACAAGTTTTCTCCTTTCTTAAATATGTATACTTTGTGAATCTATGAGATGATTGATGTGGTCTAGTGATAGAATGAGTAATACTTCATTTGATGTCTCATTGTAAACACCTTTATACAAAGTATATGTGAAATTATAGGTCATAATTTGTGTCATCCAATTTATGTAAGGATTTATTTGTGAAAATTTATCATTTAAGCTTCTAAAAGCCATTCAAATTCCTTCTAAATATTTTAATAGATCTTAAACATGAGTTTGAAACGTTTATGCAAAAAATATATCAAAACCTGAGATTTTTCATAGTATAACTTGTTTGTTGACAAACTATGTGTGTCAAGACCTAGTACAGGTTAAAAATAATTGGTGCATCAACTACTTTAGGCTTTATAGTTTAGTTTTATGTTATTTTTTTCCCTTTTCCCAACAAGAATTAGTAGTATAATTTATTTTAGGTGACACCAAGGGAACCAACCCTCTTTTGAGATTCATCCTAATTTACAAGAAACCCACGGGCCTCAAGATGTTTCTATGTTATCAACTGAGCGAGTCAACATCTCACTCTCTCTAGAGTGTACTTGATATTCATGAAAATAATAATGTATGGGAAGCCAACCTTGGCATAATTTAAACACTAGCTACTCACAAGTACAACAATATTTTCCTCAAGAACTAGTTATCATGACAAATAATACTACATCTACTCCTACCCCACTAAGAGCAACCCAATTTCCTACCCAACTTATACAATCAACATCAGTCATTTCCATCTTAGTTAAGGTAAAATTATCCCTAGACCAACCTCTCCACTCATCATGGAACTCCCAAATGAGGAACCCTCAAGAAATACTAATTCATAATTGAATAATCAAGATGAGCACCTTGAAAAGTTCCATCATGAGTAGAAATCATGATGAAAGAACCTCCATTCTTGAAGAGATTAAACACAAAAAATAACTTGAGCCTCAATTTGATTTTCTTGAGAAATTTAAAAATGTTAACATTAATTTTTTTTGTCAGGCCACTAAATGTTCCCATTTGTCCCAAAATACACAGACCTTGACAGCCCAATTATGGATGTGCACATCAATGGAACCCTTATATGAAACACTCTAATTTATTTAGGTGTTACCATAAATTTCATGACCAATGAAACCATAGAAAATTTGCAACTAGTCGACTTATGGCCCACACCCATAATGTTGGAATCAAAAAATAGTTCAATGGTTAAGCATGAAGGGGTCATTAAAGACCTGTTTATTATGCTTGAATCTTTGGACTATCTTATAGACTTCATAGTTTTGCAACCAAAATCTAATCTAGGGTATATCCACTCATTCCAAGGCAACCATGGTTAGAAACAATTGATTGTTTTCTTTATCTATAAATTGGGAAATATGATTATTTATAATGGAAACATGACCAAGAAGTTGGTTTTATATCTACCAAAACAACCCTTTGCTAACTTAGACCAACCTATTTAGTTGGATCCTAAGGATAACAACCAATATTCCCTACATACATTAATGAAACTTGAATCCTATTGATTCAAACCTAAAATGAGGATATAGTCCTCTTCAATATCAAAATAATTATGGGATGGACCCACAACAAAAAAAATTTGTTTGGTATGCATCTATTGCATGCTACATAGTATCCTTAATGCAAGAAATTTGTAAAATTATGCCTCTATGAACTATATATTTCATTACTTATTGTTGCATAGTTTTTGTAGACACCTAAAATAGTCCCTAGGTCTATTCATCATTAGACCTATCATTTAATCCCTAATCAGTTGATTTCATCACCTAGACCTACATCCCATCACTTAGTCCTAATTAACCTAGGACATATCCCTTTCACTTAAGTTCCATAAATTAATTAAATAATCATATTATTTAATTAACTACCATTTTTCATATCATCATAATAAATAATTAATTAATTACATATTCCACCTATTATCCACCTCACCCATGTGACTAAAATACTTAAATAATATTATTATTTAATAAAACCTATATTCCCTCATCATTTTCCAAGAATAAAGGGGACCTAAGAACACTTTTCCTTGTGCTCCCATTATTCTCTCAACACATTCCAAGAATATTGGGCACCTAAGAACACTTTTCCTTATGGTCCCCTTATTCTCTTAACACATCCCAAAGTTATAGCCTTCTTAGGTGCACATGTCCCTAATTTCCTTCATCCTCACAACTACTTGCAATATTTGGTAAGTAAATTCTATTTTTAACATTATAACTAGCTTCATCTTCCCCCTTTATCTTATCCTAGATCCTAGGTAATTAATCTCAACCATTCTCCACCCTTAATCTCATAATAAGATCTTGTCCATCCATTCCCCATTCCCAAAATCTATAAATTCAAGCATCCTCTCATCCAAACCAATCAATTATCACTTATACTAAGTACATGCTATCAAATTGGTCATCTTCAAGAAAGGATCATCCAAATCCCAATAATTCAAGTATCAAATCTAACCACAATATAGACTATGGTAACATGATATGCTTATTTTGATGTTATGCTTTATTGAATTTATCTTTTTTGAGCTCTATCTAGAGGTTTGTAATAATTTAGATAACGTTTATTATATTGCATTTAGTTCTATTTCAATTTCTAAATTATTACTTAGATTTTGGCAACTCTATTGGGGATTACCCCATATTTCACTCTATTTTTCATGTTCTTGTTTTGTGGTGATTTCTCACTAGCTTTTCGTGCAATATTTTGAGTGACTTTTAGGTATAAGTGTTTATAAGTGTCTCTAGCAAAAAAATGGACTACACAATCGCAATCAAGATGTTTGAGAGATAAATTTAGACATAGAACACTTAGTATCTTGTTGAATAATTTGTTGGGTTTTTTAGGCTTGTACCAAAGGAATGATGTATGAAATTTTATACTTTTGTATGAAATCTATGTCATTCATATTATATGAACAACTGTACTACTGTGCAAAAAAAAATCATCGAAGGTATACATAGTATTTTTTTATATATACATGTTTTTTGGGATATATGCATTGATTTTGTATGGTATATGTTCAATTTTCCATTGAGGTAGGATATCGAGTGTTGAGGTGAGTATACTTTCATATATACATATTGTGTAAATACATATGATTGGGAGGTATATTCATTAAATATATATATTTTTAAGTGTATATACAATATATAGACAAGTATATACAATACATACATAACATATATACACACAATTTTATGAAAATTACACAATACAAGCCTATATGAAATATAGAAAAAACCCTAAATTGTTTCTCATATTGCATTGGAATCTATCATAGACTTAGGAGTCTGCGAATTTAAATGTTTCTCGTTTACATTTGAAATTCATTGTATTTAATTTCATTTAAAATTTTCTTTAGATTTTGATGATATATTTACTTTTAATAATATTTATTGTCTATCCTCGAGTCCATTGGAATTCACCATGAAAATCCATTGGGATTTTTTTAGGTCTACAGGGAGCAAGGGTAGCCATATGGGAGTTAGATTTAATTTTCCATTGAAATCTATGCAAGCCCCTTTTGTAACTATTTTAGATTTGTAAGCTATAGTATTGAATGCACCTCCATACAAAAATCATTCTAAATTTACTTTTAAATATGATTAGCCAGTCCATTGACATAGGACCAAGAGTTTTATTTAACCAAAATTTTGACTCATGGTAATATTACCAACTAGGAGCTCCTTGATGCTTAAGCCCCGATCACGTGGCTTGCATAGCCCTTGGCCACTCCCTGCCTAGAGGAGTTAAAACTAGCACCTAGGCAACCTTAGCCCTTTTTACTTTAATGCCTTTTCATTTGGCCAATCAGGTGCTAGAAAAAAAGAGCCTTAAGCCCTTCTAAGGACCATTGAAACTTGTGAAAAATTACTTCCTAGAAAAAACTAGTAACTTGCTCATTTTTTGTTTGATTTTCAAAATTTTATAGACATTGGAAATTCAGTTATGCCATGGATGTTATGGTGTAGGTGAATTTTAAAAATTTTAATGTAGAATTTAAGTATAAGAATTCAAATTCAAACCTCATTTTAAAACTTCATTTGATCATAATGTTAGCAATCAAATATCCACCCCGTCAGATTTGCAAAAAATCAGACTATCTGTTGCAACATTGAAACTCTTTCAAGATGTAGGTGATCTATAAGGAAAGAGAATCTCCAGAGCAAGTTGGTTCTCCGTATGATGATCCTATTCTAAAAATCTTCTTGGGAAAAGGATAGAGAGAAAACAGAAACTTAAAACCTATGACTTTGAAATGATTTTTAATATCGGGATGAACTAATGACTATTCTAGATTTTCCTCACAAATGGTGCTCAAAACCAAAAAAAAATCACAACCTCTCAAGAACAATTTCACATAAGTACTTTGCATGAAGATCTGTTCAAAACATGACATGCAACCTATATACTTGCACTTTTTTGCATCTTCTTCTCCATTCTTTTATGATTTTCTCATGTCATATTTCCTTGTGCTTGCCTAACATTACCTTGGGTGCCATGAGAGGGCTCAAACCTTGGCATTGTGAGCTCCAAATAAGCTTGGGCACGACCTGTGATTTCTTGTGCAGCAATCACAAGATAAACTCCTCATTGCATTGTTCTTCCTTTGTATTCTACTATCTTTTACTTCTGCAAAAAATGAATGTTTCTATGCTTGTAAACTTGCATGCCATCACACAGGTCATGCCATGTTCATGATTTTGATAATGATTTAATGAAGAAATCTACATTATATATCTCTATTTTTTTAAATAAATGAAAAGCTCTCAAAAGCTTGAACATGGAACTATGATTCTATTTTTAATAACAAAAATGCAGACCCCTTCTTAGGTCACGCCATGTTCATGCAGCAAAGAATGAATTTTTTCATTTCCCATTTTTTGGGGTCGACCCAAGAGAGCATATCATGTGTTTTTCCATTTTGTTGTAAAACCCCTACATGGGTATCTCCTGAAAATGAAATATCTCTATTTTAATTAAGAAACCCCAACGTGGGTATTCTCTATATGAAGAAAATATGCATTCGAGTAAAATTTTGTATCTGGGTTTTTCTATAAATCTTGAGAGAATCCTTCCATTTCTGTATTTTGTCAAAACCTAATATGGGTACCTGCTAGAAATTGTAGAATTTATAGTTTTAGAACAAATGCTCACAAGGGTATTTCAGGAAACCATAATAAATCTACATTTGTCTTCAGCAATCTGAATGTGGGTAATTGAAACCTATTGTATTTTGTTTGGAATTCCTTTCATCTCATCTGATTAACAACATCTAAGAGATAAAACACATTTGGGTATTTTTTAAAAATTCCTATGCACACTCCATTTATAGTTCTTGCTACTTCCTTTCATCTTTGAAATAGTAACTATGTGAACTTGCTCCATTTTCTTTCTGAATCATGCACTTTCTCACTTTATCGATCCGTATTCCATTGATGAGGCATATGTATGCCTGTTCACTATCATTCTTAAGAGATAGAACACTTTAAAAAAAACATGATAGAATAATAATTTTAACTAAAACAAGTCTAATTATCATTCATTTTCAATTTTCACTTCCATATTTTGATCTGGTTGTTATAAATGCATGGTAGTTTGATTACTTGTTCAGTTGTAAAGCTTAGAAGAGCATGATGATTGCATCTTCCTCTCTCAGACCTCTTGTAATATATAAGGGTAGTATGTCGGGCTCTACCCTTGTGGGAGCCCGTTTTTCCCCACATGCTTGGTCTTCAAAAGATAAATAGCTACATGGCTTTTCCTATACCTGCACAAGGAAACAAACAATGTTAGCACAAAAAAAGAAAAGAATGATGATGTTTTCTCTCTCTTTCAGTTCATTATTTTTCTCTTTTCATTATCTATTTCTCTGCACTGTAAGGATTGAAATATATCTCTGTTAGTACAACATGTAGTGTTATTCATATCCTGAGCTCTTAATTAACACACTTCTCAAATTCTTGTAGGTACATTCAAGAACATAAGCATTCAGGAGTGGAAACAGAAAAGGAGCCAACTTCGAAAGACCAACTGAAGACCCACTCATGCAATGAAGGATATTTCTAACATTATCTACTTTCTATTTCTATTTGTATATTTACTTTCCTATTATAAATAGAAATGGCTAAAACCATGGCTTGTGTGGATGTTTAATTTTTTTTTTCATTTCCATTCTGAAAGAAAAGCATTAAAATGCAAGATTGTACCAACATTTGTATTCTCTCAATCAAATGACTTATGTAAAAAATGCATCATTTCATGAAATAAATGAGAGAATTATGCTTTATCATTCATATACTCAGCTATGTATTCTATTTGATTTATGCAAAAACATGAATGATACTTAGAAACTCAGTTTCTCAAAATACCTGCACAACTGTCACTTGATGAACTAAAATGAAGTGCAAAACAACACTCAGCATATTCAGAAATAACTGCATTTTCACTTTAAAATATAACAATATTTAAATCAGCTCCACCATTTGAGTTGTAGCAAAAAAATGGTAACACATAACTTTCACCTTTTTTGTCCTTTTTAGTGGTTTTTTTTAATTTATCAAAAAAATCCAAAAATTTTGTTTTTGCAAAAAAAAATTCTATGAGACTTATTAGTTTTCTATTTTTGAATAAATTTTATGTGCAATTATTTTTGTGATTTTAAGACATCAATATTGAAAAATACTAACTTAAGTGGTTTTGCAAGACGTTTTATTGAAGACATTGTTTATAATCACTTTTATTTTCTCACATTGAAATTGGGATAAAATTCACTTCATACTTCAATTTGGGATAGTAATTTACAAGTTTATTTTAAACTCCAATCACACTTACGTACTCTCTCCTCTCACACTTTAGGGTGATATTGAGGATTAGAAATAAGTATTGTCTTGATTTTATTTTTAGGGGTCTTGCTTGGGGATTTCAACACCCCAAGGGATGGACTCAACTCGAGTGTTCTAGAAGAGTATAAATAATGATGCATGAATATAAATGCATGCATCTTGGAAGATATTTTTTTTCATGCAGGCTAAGCCCCCAAGAGCTTTATACCTCAGGGAAGTAAGGAGAAGGTCAGGTTACCCTCTTCTCCCAACTGTTTGAATTTATTGAACTTTTAAATTCACAAATTTATTCCTCATGTACCCTTGAGTTATTTAGAGGATACCCCTAGATAAGCCTTGTATAGCCTAGTTTAAGACCTTTTGGCTATTTCTTATTATGGTGCAAGGTACAATATCATTCCTAAAGCTACTCACCCTGTACCTTCCTAAGTAGAGATAGAAGCTCTTTGGGCAAGGTGTAAAAAACCTCCAAAGAAATGGTAAATGTGATCCCTTATGCCACTATACCCCTACCTATTGAATCTTGAAAGAGAGGTATCTCACATCAATTTTAAGTATTAATAGATTAAATTTTATGATGGGCCCACACTAATTTAACACTCCTTTTATTAAATAAATTTAGGATTGTTATCGTGTCTTCTTGTTTGAGTGTTGTACACACCAAGTTCTCATTTATCTATCTTTATTACCAAGCTTGAGTCAATTAAAATTTGAAGTCATTTTTCTTATTTGAAAACACATTTCCCATTGGTATCCTTGATACATAAAAATTGAAGCCTAACCTAGGATAACCATAGTTTAGTGCAAAACCTATTTATACTTTTTAATCACCAAAATAATTATCTAGCATCAACCACATAAATTTTCTATTTCACATTGGTAAAAAACAACCACATCTCTAGTCCTTAATCCATTTCTCACACTTTGACTTATCCCATTTTCAAACCTTTCACAACACACCTTGAGTGTAAATTACACATCCTTTTGTCACTCATTGTCCCTTGGTCATAAACCTAGTCACATTTAATTCACATCTAAGAGAACATTAGGATACCCTGGATCATCATATTGTAATCTTCATATTTTATCCACATTATCCTTATAGTCCACACCCATCATCAATCCCAATCAAATCCTTGTTCATAGTTGAAAGTTATTAGTTTTGGATCTTTTAATCAAAATAATAACCTTATTCCAACCTTTGGGACCTTTAATCATCCTAAGGACCTTTTTTTAATTATTGGAGAGTCTATAGCAATCTATATAATTCCAAAATCAAATTCATAATCAAGTCATCCTAAGATCCAAGTGTGTAGACTTAAAATTTAAACCAATATTAGTAATTCAAACCCACATAGAACACCTAATAATCTATTTCCATCCTTATATTCATATTAATCATCCAATTTACCCATCCTCTTATTTCATCCAAAATCATTTTTCAAGTCTACCTAGGTTTATCCTTTTGATACAGTCAACATAAGTCAAAGAAATCCAAAATCCAAACCATACCAATTGTAAAAATCCAAGGACCTAACTAAAATGATGGATCCATATCCCACTCAAGTGAAGAAAAAAATTATTATCGAAGAAAGCCAAAATATCATAATCAAGGGAGAATCCAATAACATGATCCCTTTAGATGAAATATTTTTCCTAAATAAAGACAGGTATAATGACTATAATGGAATTATCCATCAACATGAATATGATCCTTAGGATGATGAGGATTATCTTGCCTATCGGCCTGAATATGATCCTTATGAAGATGAGGATGATATTTTCAATCAACTTGAATATGATTGTTATGATGATGATGATATCATTGACCAAGACACCATTGATGAGATCCTTTTGGACCATCTTGTCATAAATTCCATACAACCCACCATCAACTCCCATATCCCTCAAAACCAAGACCTCACAAGCACTACCCACCTAATGAACTAACATAACACATCCATTACTAATCTTTATCCTACCTTTGACAAGGAAAACACTTTCCTAGAACAATATCCACCATCTCCACAATCCATGTCATTTGAATGCTCTTCACCCAACCCATTTAGATTATCAACATATTCCAAATCATTTGCATATGCTTCCTCTAAATCATTATCACCCAGATCATTTTATTCATCCCAATCTACTACAAAAAATTTCCAAGAACTACTCACATGGGATAAACAACCAAACAACAAATCCAAGAAATTCATGTCCACAACACCTACCTATGAGTCTCCTACCACTATGTTTATCCTAGATCAAATACCATCAAACACTATCATCTCCATAAGTATACCCGCATGGGAAGATCAACCTAAACATTTCATGAATTCCATAAAACCTAAAATTTCCAAAATCCATAAGCATCATAAGGTCCAAAAATATACCACTAGTCCAATTATACTATTAAATGTGACATTAGGAACATACATGAAAGGCCTAGTCGATATAGGTAAAATCAAAGTAAATAAAATTGCATTTGCTTGTCTAAAAAGGAAATAAGGTTATATCAAGAGATTTCTCTAAATCATGTCACAACAAGCTCTAACATTAATCAAGATCAAGTTACTGAGAAAGTTCCCATAAATAATCATCATATCCATGTTAATCTGCTCTATGACCAAGATCCTATTTATGATCATGACACCCAAAATCTGATCTTTGATCATGATCCTATCATTGATCTAGAAACCAAAGATGATATATTAATATACATTTATCCCATCCATGACTATGGAATCAAATATGAGCACATCCATACTCTTAAAACTTCCATTCCCTAATATGAGACACTTTACTCCCTCAGACACATAAATAGTTAAAAAAATATTAGAATCCCACCATGCATGAGGATTCACAAGAAAAATTTGATCACATTGAGCATATCATTGATCAAGATACCATAATTAAATTGCAATCATCTTATAAGCTAGGTTCAACCACTTTCATACCATTTGGCCTTCTTGTAGAAGAGAACATAGATCTTTTTAAAAATTCATGATTTCCTAGTGATGGATTTGCATTTGGTTTCAAAAGTGAAATGTATCCCATGAAAAACAAAACATTTCAAATAATAGGCTATAATGGAAAAGGTTTAGGCATTCATGAGCAAGATATTTCAGAACTAGTATCAATATATGAAAATGAAAAATATCAAGGTCTTGGCTACACATCTCCATTCTCCATTTTCAAAATTTATAAATCTAAACATCCTCTAATCCAAATAAAATTGTCATTCAAGATAGGTACAAGCAATGATATTTAAGAAAAGATAGTATCCACATTCTAATACATCAAGGAGAAAATAATTCAATAATGGAGGTTTATGGTAACTTTTGAGTTTATTTCTTATGTTGTTATCTTGTTTTTCTTTAATTTTTGAGCTCTATCTAAGGTTTGTGATAATTTAGAGAAGATCATTTTGCATTGCATTTGATTCTATTTCCATTTCTCAATTAGAGCTTACATTTAGGAAACTCTACTAGGGATTTCATCACCCCAAGGGATAACTCAACTCTAGTATTCCGGCAAAGTATAAATAGTAGGGAGTGAATCGAAATACATGCCTCTTGGAAGTTTTTTTTGTCATTTGGGCTAAGCCCCCAAGAAATTTATACCTTGTGGAAGTGAAGGAGAAGGGTGGGTTACCCTCTTCTCCTAGATTTTTCACTTTCTTGTACTTTCAAATTCATAGATTAGGCCTCATGTACCCTTGAGGTATTTGGAGGATACCCCTACATAAGCCTTGTATAGACTAGTTTAAGACCTTATGATCATTTATTAATTATGGTGCAAGGCACATTATCATGCCTAAAGATACTCACCATGTTGTTGAATGTAAAATACAACTAAGATGGGGGTGAATCAATTGTACATTAAAATTTCAAAACCCTCATAAACATTCAGATCCAAATCAATTTAATTAACCATTGGTTTGTTAAAATGATTAAATAGGAATGCACATAACAAAAACTAAAACAGAACAAGACCATGCACAATAGAATGTTGAACACCCAGAATACAGATAGTGGTGGTGAATCAGTATTCCTTTAAACCATTCAAACATTAGCCATCCAATTACCAAAATAAATTCAACTGCAATAATGAATGAAATCATGAAACATCCACAAAATTACATAACACATGAACACCAAGACTTTTACATGGAAAGCCAAAAATGGAAAAAACCACGGTGAGGGTTAGCTCACAATATGTTATATCTAGATATAGTATATTACAAAAAATCTCACTATAGCTGGACTCACTATCTAGTGAACTCATTTTCCAATGGAATCACTATCCAAAAAGAATAAGATAGAAGAAATAAGGGGTGGCTTATAGCCTATTGGACTATTAAAAATGCATCTACAATATGCTAGATTATAGTTCCAATGAAGTACAAAATCATCTATGCACTAAACTAGATCAATGCACTGTTCTACTTTGAATTCACACAATTTGCACAACTCTAATCAAATTCACATCACACACATGTAGATGGAACATAATACATTTCATCACTCACACCACACTTACACACATCCCTCAAAATACCAAAATCAATCTCCTATATATCCACATCAATTGTAACATCAATTACGTTGGCCTAATTGGAAGTAACAAATAAAATTGAACTTGTCATCCTTAAAATATTTCATCCACATCTCGTGCCTTAATTCAAAATTTAATTTACCTCAATACAGGTCAAGATGGACCCAATATAGGTCTTACATAAGATTGCAACACATATTAATCCTTTAAACATGTTAGGTCGGCCCCAAATAAGACCTAAACACAAAAACCTTCATTTTTTTACCCAATTCACCACACATGTAACTCAAAACTTGATCTCATCTAAAATTCCCACTCAACTGGAATCTAATAGATTATCTTCAACATCACAACACAAAATAACTATCTGTAAAGCAATGTGGAATCTCCCACACTAACACTTTGTACAAAAAATAACTGCAATATACAGAATCATTCATATCTTCCAAAATACTTCACTAAACAACATAAAATATTGAATGTAGATGCATCTAATGATCAAAAAATTAAGTTTATATTTGTATAGTGATATCTCTATTAGTGAAGTTTGAACCCAAAAACTGATGCACTAAACCATTGTACTGGCATATTTTGTGTAATTATACTTTTTAGACCAACTTATTCTGTACAAAACACTTCTAAATCATGCTAGAATGATCCACAACAATTTTGACATCAATGACAACATTAGATCATGAAAAATGTACATACCATGCTCATTTTTCAAAACAACATCATTAATGAAAAACTTCCAACAATATCCCCCTTTGTCATTGATGGAAACATGCTTGCAACATGCCTACCAAAAACATTCTTTATTTCCCTAAGAAACTTTCTAAATATCTCTCCCCCTTTGACATCAATGGAAAAGGGTGTGCCAATACCAAAAAAAATTATATACTCCCCCTCAAATGTACAAACAGATATAACTGAAAGAATGTGTTAAATCCCCCTTAGGAAGTTAACCAAAAAACTCCAATATCATCCACATATTTGCAAAATTCTAAAAATGAAAAATTCATAAAAATAAAAAATAGTCAACCCAAAGATGTTGACCCTTGAAGCTTCTATAAGATAAATTTCCAATCATATTTACCTTCTTCCCAATGTTTCTTTGTTGTTGCAAGTGTTCTATACTATGACTCAAGCTTCACCAAGGTTTCCTTTCCTTCTTTCAGAGTACAATGAAAAAGATTTATCTTTGAAGTTCTATCTATATTGGCAAGGGCACTTGAGATAGGTATATAATTCATCTTCACCAAGGAGCTTCTCAAACTATTTTATTATTTATTATTTCTGGCTCTGCAGGGTAAAGTAATTTTCATGTAAGTTCACTATAGCAGTCCAGGTCTGATCATTTCTATCCTATACCAAATCATAAGTGTTTGATTCACTTATTATTTGTTTCTCAATTGAATCCATGGCATCCTTTATGCTTTGTGTGATATTCGGTCACCTAATGCAATACAAAATTAAGGTCTTTTCTTCCTCTTCATAGGCTTGTACATCCAGCAAAATTTCTTCAACTTTGTTGTGTACAAATGCACACTTCTCTATAATGTCCAAATATTTCTTCTCTACAAGCCTTGCTTCAACTTATGTTTCAACTTGATCTTTTAGTATGGAGGCATATCCCTTGAATGAATTAGTTAGCAACTTGAATTTTTCCATTGTAGGAAAGGAGGAACCAATATTTATCTGTTGTAATTAATTTATATTGTCATCCATTAATTCATTGATCACATGCTCATGTTGAGCATCATATATATGCATATCTCCTTCCATATTTGGTTCTAGGGCACCAGATTCAATATTTAAATTTTCTTTAGAAGCCACAATGATGAAAATTTAACTTTTCCTTATATCTTTTTGTTTGACTCTCCTTGTAGTTTTATTTTCTTCAAACTTCCTCTTCTCACCAGCTGCAAGTAGAGATTTAGTAATTGATCTCCTAGAGCTACCAAAGGATTCTATTGCACTCATATCGGCTCTAGCTCTTTCTATAGGAAGCCTAACTTTTTCTTTTGAGATTCCAATCTCTTTGGAATAAATGTCTACCTCAGCATCAACATTTTTCCTCATTTTTGATTTCTTAAATTCTTTGTGAACTTCCATTGAATTTTCTTTATAATTTCCATACCTTGTCTTTCTAGGGTCTTTAGGACTATTTATAAGCACTTCTACACAACCAATAGCATCTGCTTTCAATACTTCATAACCTAGTTCCAAAACCCAAATGGTTTTAGGTTCAACTACTTCCATCATACAAATATTAGTAGAGACTAGAATGGTAATGTCATTTATGTATCTATTCACAACTCTTCTTGGAATTTTCTATCTCTCATTCATTCTTCTTTGAAATATTGCAAAGAAGGGTGCAAGGGAATCACATTAAACATTTATATCTCCAAGATAACTCATATAGTCTCCTATCTAGTGTGTAATAGTCTTTGCACTTGACCAAATGGCCTTTCCAACCATAAGAAATTCCTTCAAAGTAGAAAATCAAACACATCACCAATGTGCTATACCTAAATACATGTTTCTTATTCTTAATTTCCTTCACCTTTTCCATCAATTATTTTTAGAGAACCTCATAGAGGTCATTGTTAGCATTGTTCTCAACCATGTCCTTTTCCACATGAATTTCAGTGGTAGAGATCAAATTTTTTCTATAAATCTTGTGTCCAATAAGAATAGTTTCATATCTAACTACTAGGATTCTAATAGGGTTTACTATAACACCTATTCTCTCCATTATATCTTTGTTCTTGGTGGTTTCAAGACTGGAATCAGTCTAGTGGACCATAAACTAGTTGTCTCTCTAATTACTTCCTTGGTAATCATGTGGAGTCCATCAATCCACATATATTGGTCATGAATTCTTCTTAGGACCATTCTAATGCACTTCTCTTTATAGCTAAAATTCAAAAACTATTTCCATACATCTAATTTCTTCTCATTTAGGACTTTGTACTCTAGATCTAAAGATTAATCATTCCTAACTAACTCATCTACCCATAAGTCCAATATTTTTCTAGAGAAGTGTTCATACATACTACAATGAATGTATACCCTAATATCTTCAGTAGATAGAACCCCATAAGGTATATGTGAAAATGCACCTAAGGGATAATCTTCTAAGAATTTGGTAGAATATCTTTTAAACTTAGGTTTTGGTCTAGTGAAACGTATGTAAACTTATGGTTTTTCCATTGTATTCAAAAAAAATTTAAATGATAATTCCAAAAAAACTAGATTATGCAAGGATTGCTAAATACCTTTTACTCTACTCAACGAAGTAGGGTTGATACTCTACAACTTGGAGACACTTTGAACTCTTCAAATTCACTTTGTTTTCCTCTATTCTCCTTTAAATACTTTTAATGAAATGAATTTTCCTTAGCAAATACGCTTTTACATCTTCGATTTGACCTAATTCTACAATAAATTCTTCAGACCATAAAGTTGGTAACCATAAAAACTATGTGCATAGTCAGCTTCTCAATCTCTGCAAATCTCTACATTAGCATATTTCCTTATGAAATCTTCTTCAATAGATTAATCATTCCATTCTTCATGATATATCTTCATGTTGTAGCTCCAACACCTATTTTTTGGTGGGGGATATAAGATATCCATTAAAGCTCCCCTTAAGCCATAGTTTTGGGCTTAGTTACTCGAGGAAACATCTACACTAGAGGATGGTACAGATTCTCCCTTATCCTCAATCTCTTTTTTTTTTTCTCCATATCCTTTCCATTTTCTTCTTTACTTCAACTAGATCAATATTTTTGACTAGTTCATTCTTATTTACCAGATTATCCTTCCTTTTTGTTTTGCTTCTGCAAAACATAGCAATATGTATAGGCCTACTACAATTGTTGCATATGACATTTATCTAAGAATTATTCCTTTCATTCATTTTGGATATACATTGATTAGCTTTATATCCAAATACATAGCATGTATAACAATAACCATTGAAGGATTGAATCATTCTACCATTGTTATATCCATTCATCATTTGAATTTTGCATTCATTTTCTCTATCCAAATTTTTTTCATGTAAAGAATTGACCAATAAAGGATGAAGCATTATGATTCATTTTTATTTTGCATTCTATTGCTCTATGTCCATATTTATTGCAATAATAACAAAAACCATTGAAAGATGGGTTCCTTTGAGCATTTGGTTGTCTAATAAGGGGTCTTCTAGTATTCCTTCTTTGATTTTAGATCTTTTCATTGTTCTTCTTGTCTTCAGTATTTTGTAGTTCATTGTTCTTCTTTCCTGCATTAGGTGTTTGAGCTGATTTTGCACTTTCTCCTTTTTCAAGTCCTAGACCACCTTTTTCTTTAGATGTTTTTTGACCAGCAATCAACTCATCAAGAATTTTAGAAATTTTCTTGAATTTTTCTTCATGACTTATTTCCTTCTCCAAATATGATCTTAGATTTTCCACTTCTTGTTCAAGCCTCACGAATTCATTAGATTTTCTTTCTAACATTTCATTTAGGAATTCCTCAACTCTTTTCTTTTCTTCCATTTGTACTTTCTATTCAATGAGATCTTCATTTTCTTACTTCAATTTTTTATTGACTTCCTTATGCCTTTCTCTAAATTTCTTGACTTCTCTCATAGTTTTATGATGGACATATTTTCCTCTTTAAGATTTTCTTTTAGATATTTGTTTTCATCTTCAACTTTGTTAAGATCTTCAAGGGAAAATTTTAGTTCTTTGTCAATCATGCAATCTTCTTATGTGTATTCAAAAGTAGGAATCTCTTTTGGAGGAATAGGAAACTTTCTATCATCCATGTGTTCAAACTCCAAGATCTTCCCAAAGCGGTCAAGCTCCTTCTAGGGGTTCGGGCTATAATACCAATTGTTGAACACCCAGAATATCAAGAGGAGGGTTAATCAGTATTCCTTTAAACCATCCAGACATTATCCATCCAATTACCAATGCAAGTTCAATTGCAATAATGAATGAAATCATGAAATATTGAAAAAATCACATAACACATGAACACCAATATTTTTACATGGAAAACCCAAAATGGGAAAAACCACAATGAGGGTTAGCTCATAATATATTATATCTAGATATAGTATATTACAAAAATTCTCACTATAGGTGGACTTACTATCCAGTGGACTCACTATCCATAGAGAATAAGATATAAGAAATAAGTGGTGTCTTATAGCCTATTGAACTATTACAAATGCATCTATAATATGTTGGATTATAATTCCAATGAAGTAAAAAATAATCTATGCACTAAACTAGGTCAATGCACTTCTTTTCTTTGAATTCACATAATTCAAACAACTTTGATCACATTCTCATCACACACAAGTAGGTGGAAAACCATACATTTTATCTATCACACATCATTAGCACCACACTTACACACATCCCTCAAAATACCAAGATCAATCTCTTATTTATATCCACATCAAGTGTAACATCAATTAGGTCAACCTAATTGGAAGTATGACACAAAATTGAACTTGTCATACTTAAAATATTTCATCCACATCTCGTGCCTTAATTAAAAATTTAATTTACCTCAATACAGGTCGAGATGGACCCAATATAGGTCTTACATAAGATTGCAACACATTAATCCTTGAAACATGTTAGGTAGGCCCCAAATAAGACCTAAACACAAAAGCCTTCATCTGTTTACCCAATTTTCCACACATGTAACTCAAAACTTGATCTCATCTAAAATTACCACTCAACTAACATCTAATAGCTTATCTTCAACATTGCAACACAAAATAATTATCTCTGAAGGAATGTGGAATCTCCCACACCGATACTTTGTACAAAAATAATTGAAATATACAAAATTAAACTTTTTCATTCATATCCTCCATAATACATCACTAAACAACAAAAAATATTTAATTTAGATGCATCTGATGATCAAAAAATTATTTTAGAATTGTAGAGTGATATCTCTATTTGTGGTGGAGTGCAAACCCAAAAACCAATGCATTGAACCACTATACGAGAAGATTTTATACAAGAATTTTTTTGTGTAGCTATACTTTCTAGACCAACTCATTCTATACAAAAAACTTCTAAATCATATTGGAATGATCCACAAAAATGTTGGCATCAATGACAACATTGGATCATGCAAAATATACATATCATGTTCATTTTTCCAAACAACATCATCAATGATAAAATTCCAACATAGAAAACCAAATTTACATGGAAAGCCCAAGAAGGGAAAAACCACGGTGAGGATTAGATCACAATATAAAGTAATAAAAACATCGAATACAATGGAATCACTACTAGAGGGCTCACTGTCGAATTACAAAAAATAAGATAGAAGAGTGTTACAATGAGAAAACCATCTTAATGCAACAGAAAATTCCACCACAACATCACCAACACATTTGTAGCCTTACTAAATATTGCAGACACCTTCTGCTCATTGCTTCCAATAGTCTAGCACATTGAAACTTGCACTTCACTTCACAAATTTGTACTTCACAACTCTGCAATTTGCATCACACACATTTTTACTTTTTGCATACTTCATCCCTCATCAACACAACTCTTATTTATACCTTTTACAACCTTGAAAAGATTCTCCAAGATTATCTATGCACCTCAACCATACAAATTCAAATTAGGTCGATAAAAAAACATTCTTGCAATGGAAAGGAATGAAGGTAGACTATAATACACCTTAACTCATACTCAAATCTAATCAAACATGCCACTCCATGCTTCCAAAAACACTAAAGAATATCTAAAATTAGTGTAAACATCCAAGGTCAGTCGAACCCATGTAAACACCATTAAAATTTTAGGTACACACTTCCTTAGATCAAAAGATGACTCACAAACAACAAATTTCACTTGAACACAATCTAGAATATTCCAAAAACATCCTAAAATCCAACAAAATTCCTTCGTAAAAAAATTCACCTGAAGAATATACACACCCAATACACTCAAATAATCCTCCTTACATTGTAACTCAAGAAACCAACTTGTCGAGCACCAGTTCACAAAAAACTTCAACTAAATATATATATAAGCCATATCAACACACCTCTAGATCTGCAAGATCAAAAACCAAACTATAGATAAATGTATAGGAAAACCATTTATCCTAGACACCACTACAACACATAGTTCACACACTGGTCAACACAACTTTCTTTGCACAAGGATCTAACACACCAAATTTTGGATATAACACCTTTGAACACCTATGACCAAAATATTCAAATCGCACATGTAGATCTTCAACCCAAAAGAAATGAAGAGAAAAACCAAAACACTAATTTTCAATATAAAACACCTCTTCAACACACTATCTCCTCTTATATTCAAATTTTATCAAAATCACTTGGAAACCAAGCACTAGGGACATAATCATCATCTTTAGTGATATATCAACACCATTAGACCAACTACAACATAGCTATACATCCATAAATAAAATCTTATTGAAGAAACACTAGAGGCTAACACCAGTAACACTTATTAATGACAACATAATTCAACTAATCAAAGCATCAGAACAAACTCATCATTGACAACACAAAATCTTGTTGAAATCAATTACAACACTACTCATACTTACAAAAATCTCCCCCTTTTGCATTGATGACAACACATGATTTAGAAATCCATCAACAACAAACAAACAACAACTTTGATCACCATTACACTATTCAACACCAACTCTTATCCTTCCTCCCCATTTACTAGTCCTTATTCTCTCCCCCTTAGTATCGTGTCTTTTTCACATAAAATTTTCTCTCCCCCTTTGACATAAATGGAAAATGGTTTCATACTTGTGTTTATCCCCCTTTGACATACATACTTTCTCTCCCTAAAGAAAAATACATGTAAGGGACACCAATTGTTCTGCAACTATCATTTTACTTTACTACTCAACATACTCCCCCTTAGGAGTACACACAAAAATGTACCAATAGAAACTACTAAACATAACAACAACTTGCAATATCACTCCCTATGACTGCAGCAACCAATAATGCTACTACCTACTCCCCCTAAGAGGTATCCACCAACATCAGTCTAGAACAAAGAATGAATCTTGAGATCCACTGGATTGATGCATATCCTTATGCATCTAGTTAAAAGGAGGAGAAATGACCCTTAACTTCTCCCAGAGATACTCAAAAGTATCCTTAGGAAGAGCATTAGTAAATATGTCAACAACTTGAAATTTTTTAGGCACGTACTCCAACTTCACCTCATTCTCTACAACCTTCTCTCTCAAAAAGTGATATCATATTGAAATATGCTTTGTCTTTGAATGCATTACTAGATTATTTGAAATATTGATAGAACTTGTATTATCACAAAAGATAAAAATTGGTTCATCATATACCACTTTGATATCCTTCAAGGTTTACCTCATCCACAACACTTATGTGCAACATGATGCTACAACAATGTATTCTTCCGCTGTAGTAGATAATGACACTGAATCCTAATTTTTACTTATCCAAGACACCAATCTATTTCTAAGAAATAATGCACCACCACTTGTACTTTTCCTATCATCCACACAACCTACCCAATCTATATTTGTATAATCACTCAGAGAAAATCCAATATCTTTTGAATACCACAAGCCATGTTTTGGAGTTCCCTTCAAGTATCTAAATATCCTCTTTATTGTTACAACATATGACTCTTTAGGATCTTCTTCAAATCTAGCCACGAGATGCATGATATCTGGTCTAGTAGCAGTTCTTCAATCATTTATGTGTACTTACTTTGATCAGCCTTAGGAGATTCATCATTCTTGCTCAACTTGCAACTAGTAACCATAGGGGTACATACTGATTTAGAATCTTCCATTCCAAACTTCTTCAACATTTCCTTGACATATTTTTATTGTGAAATGAATATCCCTTTCTTTGTCTAATTGATTTGTAATCCAAGGAAAAAAATCATCTCCCCAAACATAGACATCTCAAATTCAATTTGCATCTCTTCTACAAATCTTTTGCACATTGCTTCATTACCTCCAAATATTATGTCATCAACATACAAAACTATAATCAAGATTTGATATTTTTCAACTATAAAGTAGAGATTACTATTTGTGGTACCTTTATTGAATCCTTGTTGTATCAAGTACCTATCCAATCTTACATACTAAGATCTATGAGCTTGCTTTAGTCCATGGAGTTCCTTCTTCAATCTACATACCATATTCAAATTGTCTAATAACTGAAATCCTTTTGATTGTTTGATGTTAACTTCTTCTTCAATTCACCATTCAAGAATGCAAACTTCACATCCATTTGATACACTTTGAAGTCTTTATGTGCTGAAAAATCCAAAAACATCCTGATAGCTTCCATTCTTTCCATTAGAGAAAATGTCTCCTCAAAATATATTCCTTCTACTTGTGGGTATCCTTTACACACAATCCTTTCCTTGTTTCTTACCACTTCTCCATTCTCATTCATTTTTTTTTTAAAATACCCACTTAGTTCCAATCACATTCTTATTTGTTGGTCTTGGGACAAGTCCCTGAGTTTAATTCTTCTCAATCTACATTAGTTATTCTTCCATATCCTTGATCCAATACTCATCTTTGCATGCTTCAATCACTATTTTAGGTTCAAATTTTGAAAGTAGACATAAGTTTATTTTTTCTTCTAGCATAGCAAACTTTCTTCTTTTCAATACACCTTTTCTTTTGTCACCAATGATCTGATATTTAGAATGATTCTTCTACACATACTTAGGTTTTTTAGGAACTTCCAAAGCTTCTTCCTCTTCAACTTGTGTTTCAATTTCCTTACCTTCATCCTTCTCTTCTTCTCTACAAGGGGGGTCATATGATTCATATCTATCTATCATCACTAAATTTCTATGTAATTCTTCATCTAATTTAACATTTTCACTTTAAAAAATACTTCTTAGCCTCTTATTATAACACCAGTAGGCTTTTCTTTTTGTAGAGTATTCAAGGAATATACCTTCATCAAATCTTGCATCAAACTTTCCTAAACTTTCATCATCTCTCCTGATGTAACATTCTCTTCCAAGTACTCTGAAATATTTAACAGTATGAATCCTTCCATACCATAACACATAGGGAGTCTTTGAAATATTTTCTCTTACTTGAACTATGTTAAGTATGTAGAAAGCAACATGAATTTCTTCTCTCCATTAGACTTCTGGTAGATTTTCTTCTTTCATCATAGTTCTTTTATCTTTTTGAATAGTCATATTCTTCCTTTCAACTACTCCATTTTGTTGAGGAGTCCTAGGGGCTGAAAAATGCCTCTTTATCCCTTGATCTTCACAAAAGATGTTAAACTCATTGGAGGTGAACTCTCCACCTCTATCAAATTTTAAACATTTTATTTTCATATTTATTTTATTCTTAACCATAGCTTTGAATGCCTTAAAGTTATCTATAGCTTCTTATTTTTCTTTAAGAAAACTAATCCAAGTAATTCTAGAATAATCATCAATTAATATCATAAAATACTTGTCACCTTAAAAAATTATTGTTCTTATAGGTCCACAAATATTTGTATGCACAAATTCCAAAGGATCGATAGAATATTACTCTTTGACTTTGAAACTCCTAGCTTGCTTTCCAATCTAAAATTCCTTATAAATAGAATCGATAGGTTTTGTAATCTTTGGAAAATGTTTCACAACTTGAATTGAACATATTCTTACTAGGCTCTCAAAATTGATGTGACACATTCTTCTATGTCATAGTCAACTTTCATTAGTTTGTCACAAAACACATACCAGTACAACCTTTGAGCTGACAAACATTACCAAATGTGATAATAGTCTTGGAGAATTTTTTGATCTCACAACCATCATCCCGAAACACAAGATTATATCCTTTGCTACACATCTTTCCTACACTCAAAATATTATGTCGTAGACCTTTAACATATAAAACATCATCTATATTATTATTTCCATCAAAACTAATTGAACCTTTTCCACATATCTTAGTAGATGTATCATAACCAAACTTGACTAAACCACCTTCAAATTTTTCAAGATTAAAAAAATTACTCTTATCACCTGTAAGACCCCTCCGTTTTGGCTCTTTTGATTGAACAGTGTTTTGTTTGGTTATGTCTTATTTTCTATTAGTATCTTTTCTATGGTACTCGGTTACTATTAATCTCTATCTTTATCATGATTTGGTGTGATATTTTGTTGTGATGGTATTTGGTCCTGATGTTATCATTATGTCATGCTTTGGATTAGCATAGTGGATAATTGAATTAATGATGTTTATGCTTTTGATCATATTAATGATGTTAGATTCGTCAGTTAGTAAGACTGTATTGGTGAAGGGGACGAGATTGCATCACTCGCTTGTGAGCATCCTGTGATCCTAAGATTTCCTCTTCATGGTGTGTATTTTATGTTGTTCATATTATATGTTGTTGTTACTTGATTTTCAGGTTGACAGGTATAGGACATCGACTCCACCTAGTTTCACAGGTTTGAGCATGTCCAATGCCCAACGGTATTCGATTGGGAGATAGTAGCTAGGTTTCCCATGTCAAGTCATCACCCTAGTCATAAGTGTGCCATTGGTTTTAGTCTGGTTCAGTTGTTTTAATACTATTTAAATTGTCAAGATTTCATTTAATTGCAAGTTGAAAAGGGTAATTAAATGACTATGTATTTAATTTGTTGATTAAATTAATCTCGTTATAATGTGAAAATTTTTATTTAATTTATTAATTAATTTAATTTAATTAATAAAATAATTTAATCTTGGATTCGATTTATTTTATTGATTAATTAAATTAATTGTGTTGATTTGAATTAAGTTATTCATTTTGGAAATTAATAGATATTTTGAATTAAAATTAAGTTTGAAAATTTTAAATGCAAAAAAAAATTGAAATTAGAGATATTTAATATATTTTTTGTTTTGTTTTCAAAAAAAAGAAAAGTTGTTCATTTTGGAGAATTTTTGCTCTAAAACCCCCTCCTTGTCATTTTATTTAAAAATTGGAATTGGATGCATTTGTGGATGGAAAGAGATGGGATTTATTTTGGATTGGATAGGAATGGGTGGAGGATTGCTCGGGTGTCTAGATTCTTCATCTGTCTTTGTGTTTTCCAAACTTTGTGTGATTGTGTGTGGCAACAAAATTGAGGTAAGTTCATTTTTTCTTCTCCCTTTGATTGTGTTTTGTCATTTAGAGTTCATGCTCACCCTTAAGGGAGCATAGGACTTCTCATTTAGATTTCAAATTAAGCAAAATTAGTTCATTTAAATTGTTTTGTGATTTTTTGGAAAATGTCAATTTGTGCCCTCATCATGGCAATTTTTTTTCAAAATCATTGAAAAGTGAAATTGACGTTAAAAGTGTGTTATTGGGCATATTTAGAGCCAAAGGGTATTTTTAGAAAATTGAAATTGAAACTTTAAAATTTGAAGCTTTTCATCAATGGAGTTTTTGAGAATTTATGGTTTTCCAATGTAAAATAAAATTAGAAAAATTGAAATTGTGCATGTTTTATGATGAATTTTAATGCGGGGATAAAATTATCCCTATTAATTTTCGAGTTAGAACCAAGTATTGCTAGAATTTTTGGTTTTTGAAATTTAAAATTTGAAGAAATTTCAAGCTATTTTAATGGTGTTTTCAAGAAATTTTTGGTTATTGGCTATTTAAAAAGTTGGAAAATTTTGAAAGTTTTAAGTGAATTATGATGTCTTGGAATGTGTGAGTGAAGGTGTACCTTGTGAAATTTTGAAAGAAAATATTTTATATTTTATATATTATAACTTATAATATTTAAATATTTAAAAATAATATTTAATATTATATTTTATAATATTAAAAATTTTAATATTAAAATTTTAAAGTTTACATATTAAATATATATATATATATATATATATATATATATATATTTAATGGTTGTTTTTTTTATAATGGTATATTTAAAGGTAATGGAGTAAATTTTAAATGTTTTAAATGAAATTGGGGAAATTTTAAATGTTTAAATGATGATTTAATTATTTAAATATATATATATATATAATGAGTTGGGGATTTAAATATTGGTATGTTTTAAATTTAATTGGAGAATTTTAAATTAACATGTTATATTCGAATTAATGAAGTCTTTTTAAAAGGATATATTTTGATGAAAATAGTAATTTTGATTTTAAATAGCATGTTTATTAAGATGAGTTAAGTATTTTAAAATGGTTATGTCGAGTAGAAGGAACAGTTATTTAGTTTAAAACGATATGCCTTGGATCTAAAAGTAATATGTTTAATAGCAAGATAAGTCATCTTTTGAGAAAAGATTTATTTTGTAAGGAAAAAAAGTTATTTTTAAAAGGTTATGTTCTGAATTGCATAAGTAAATGTTATTTTAAGATTATTTAAAAGCTATTAGAGAATTAAATATTGATTTTTACAGCAAGATTAATTGATTTTAAAAGTGATTTATTTTCGAAAGGACAAATGGCTATTTCAAATGATAAGTTTTGATTCGTAGATGTAAATGCTTATTTGATTATTCAAGGCAATTAGGGATTTAAGTGTTGGTTTGAATTTCATCTTGTCTAAATGAGACGTATGTTTAAATCAGTTTAATTGAGCAATAGATTACTGATGTTAATAAGGGAAATGGATTTAGTAAATCCAAAATTAGTTTAATTGCTCATAACTTGCCTTCGTGGTTACTTCCTCTATGTTCATGTTTTGGGGAATGGGCTATGTGTCGTTAAAATGTAAGTCTTCTAGAGGACCTTAGAGGTTGGGGGTTGTCATTTTGTAATGACGATCATTTGTTATTAATTTGGGTAATGCATGAAGTTATGTCAATGTTATACCCGGTTTCTATGAATGGGAATGTTTTGTACCTCCTGAGAAAGGAGTGGATTATGTGTTTTGTGCCTCCTTGTAAGGAGTGGTTTGTTATTGTTGTTACCTCCAGTGCTTGGAGATGGTTTTATCTTTGTCACCTCCTAAGAAAAGAGTGGACTTGTTATCTTGTTTGTGCACTTTGATACCCTTGGTGTTTGGATGGTATGTGTGTTGTCAAGTAGAAGAGTGGCTTCCGTAGGGGCCAGAGCCCGGAAGAGGTAAACTGGATAACTTACAAAAGTGGTTTAATCAAGTGATAACTAAAATAAAACTTAGAAGATTAGGTGGTACTTCTCACTAATCAAGATAATTATGCCTCACTCATAGACACAAGGGCTCATTTAGACTTGGGATGGGTGGGAAGGCCTAGAATGGCAAGGTCATCTATCTTGTCTGTACGAAAGGTATTTGGCTCCGCATGAGTGAGTATGGGGGCCGAGATTCAGTAAAGGTCACCAGGATAACCTTTTCTTGTGGGGGTCAGAGCCTAGGAAGAATTCCCAGAGGATAACCCATGATGAGCTGTGTGATGACACTCTGTCTAGGACAACAGTTGGTTCTTGTTTATTGTGGGTATGGTTTCCTTAACATACCTGATGTGACCATAGTTGGTATTCGATCTTGTGGGTATGGTTTCCTTAACATACCTGATGTGACCTTAGTTGGTATTTGATTATGTGTGTATGGTTCTCATAACATACTTGTTCTGCTTTATTTCTAGAAGCAATGTGACCATGTAGAGTTGTACTTGTGAGGTAATTGTGATTCTCTTGAGTGGTACTTTTGTTGTACTTGTGAGGTACTCATGATTCTCTTGAGTGGTACTTTTGTTGTACTTGTGTGGTACTCGTGATGCTCTTATGTTGTACTTATGTTGTACGTATGTAGTACTTGAGTTGTACCTTGGGATGTACTTGTGTGGCATGTGATTGGTTGTGTTAGTTTGGTTCAGTGATGATTTAGCCTGTGTCTAGAGGTAGATGGTCTTGGCAAGGATTCTTGGTTACTATCTCCTAGCACGAGGGCTAGGCCTTTGGGTTCCACTTGGTTGGGTGGCGTGCACCTAAATCCATTGGGTTCTTTCTTCATGTTCATTTGGATGAGGTTTCCAGTTGGAGAGCTCATTGGTTTCAGTTTCAGTTCTTGCTTTATTTCACTTCATTTGGATCTTGTATTATTTTACCCCCCAGTTGTTATCAAGGTGGAAGTTGTAACTGTAACCTTATTTATTGGACTTGCCTCATTCGGGGAATGAGAGTTGTAATTATAATATTTAATTATGGATAAATGAGTTTGAAAGTTATCTTTATTCTTGTTGTAAACTATCTTAATTGGAATGTATGTGTTTAACTATTGTCTAAATTATTGGCATGGTTTATATTCATGTTGTTGTTGTGGGTTGTTAAGTAATTTCAGTCTCGTAACCTTAGGGGATGGTTGCATTAGGAAGCGAACTTGTCTATTAATTGTACTTAAACAAAAAAAAATTAGCCTGTTTAAGTAGTTGTTTGCAACATCCTTTAGGGTTGCATGGTGGGGCGTTACATCACTTGTCATGTGACTTGAGCATCCATTTTCAATGATCCAATTTTTCTTCTCTTCCATAGCATGAAGAGAAAATGTCATTGCTCCTATCTCTGGATTAATTTCCTTCATACATCTCTCAGATTTAGAAAAATTAGTCCTAGCATTCAAAATCATGAACAAGCATTCAACATCTTCATCATCAAGATAATTAGATTCATCATCAAATATATTGGCATCTTCTCTAATATAATAACTTTTCTTAATTGATTTACCTTTATTTTCCTTGTACTTATCTTTGAAATTATGACAAGACATCTTGAAGCGTAATGACTAGTCTTTTCATAGTTAAATCATTTTAAAGGTAACTTACCTCTATATTTTCCAATGCCCTTTTTCAATTTCCTCACAAATTTTACTTCCAACTCATAAAATTAATTTGGATCAGATTCCTCATTTCTACTTTTCCAACTTTAAAAGCGAACTCTTTCTTTGAATCACTTGAACCAAACTCTTGTAATTCAAAAGCAATCAAAGTACCAAGCAACTAATCTCTAGAATAGCTATTTAGATTTTGAATTTATTCAATAGAAGAAACCTTATGACTATAGGATTTAGGTATATTTCTCAATACCTTCTTTACCACATCATCATCATCAAGAGTTCCACCAAGACCTCTAATAGAATTGAAAACTTCATCCACTTTTTGCATGTATCTTGGAATATCTTCATCCTCTGACATCCACAAGGTTTTAAACTTGATCTTCAAATTCTGTATTTTAGATTTCTTGAACTTTTCATCTCCTTCATATTTACACTTTCCAATTTTCTCCAGATCTCATTAGTAGTTTTAAGACTCCTAACTTTCACAAGTTCAGTATTAGAAAGACCATTCAAAAGAGCATGCTTTACTTTCCCATTGTTCTCATATGCCTTGATCTCATTAGAAGTCCTCAGAAAATTTGTAGGAATTTTATTTGTAATTAGGAAAATGAAATTAGGGTTAGTGATAATAAATCATTAAACAACAATCCTATCAATCCTAAACAAATAATAAATAAAAAATGAATATTAAAGCGTAAACCAAAAAAACGATATTACCAAAGCTTCAAGCCTCCATTGATTGACCTATATCACCCTTCTCCATTTTTATTTGATTGATCAATGCCCTTATATTCATGTGAAAATGTAGCCTAAATGATAAGAAAAATATTGAAGTATTTTGTCTCAACACTATTTACTCGCATAAACTGGATATATCAAAATGACCATGAAAGGAGCCTTTTATAAAAGAGCCCAATTTGAATGGACAGTTGAGATTGAAAAGGATTAATCAAAGGTTAAGATTGATCATGACAAGAGGGGATAAGAATGAGACAAAGATAGGAACTAAGTGAACCACCAAAAACAAATTGGGGAAAGAGGATTCCCCAATAGGCTCCTAGGGTTTTTCACCTAGGAGTTAGGTTAGGAAATGTGGCTCTTTTTCGCACTAAGGTATTCTTGGTGTTCATTAAAATGAGTATTGGGGGTTTGAGTGATGTGTGTGGGATGCCCTAAATTCTTGAAATGGGAAATAAAAACTAACCACTAATGTAAAATCTAAAGAATACAACTATGTTGGAAAACACATTGAGGTATGCAAATGAACTAAGAAATGTAAACAAACTGTGAAAAAAATGAAAGGAAAGGAAGATGTGCATGTGGAGGCTGAAAGGGGATGGAATGGAGGTCTAAAATCCTAGGAAAATTGATGCAAAAGCTGAGGACACTTACGCCATTCTAGGCGACCTAGTCCCTTTTCCATGAAAATTTGTCGAGACCTGTTTCTACCAAAAGGGTACTTAGATCTAGAGAAAAATCAAAATTTCTTGTATGGTGGGACTAGGTCGACACTGACGGAGACTTAGTCCCTTTCAGCCTTTCGGGAAGTCTGAAAGTGGAATCTAGAGGTCTTAATCTGCACTTTCTGCTTCTCCAAGTGTCTGAACCTAAAACTTTGATTCTCAACTTGTAAGAGACTTTTAATAGATTTTTTTTCCTATCAAAAAAGGAGGTGTCTTCAACAAGCTTCCAATCCAATGTTGAATAATTTTCAAACCTGCAATATATCTAAATTTGTAAACACACAAAGAAGGAAAAAGAAATTTTGATTGTTAGAGTATGGGGGCTTGCCTTGGTCAAGCCCCTTTTAGATAATTAAATCAAATAAAGAGACAAGATAATAGAGAATGAAATATGAAATGATGTATTCATAACCTTGCCATGATGAATGATCTTGTGTTGGTGTAGCAATCAACCCTTGAATGCCTTGGAGAGATGTCTTGATGACTTAGTATACAAAAACCCTTGCTTGCTTGAGAAGAATTGTAATACCCCTCTGTTTTGCTCTGTTATGCGAACAGTGTTGTTCTCCTTTATTATGCTTTAGTTTTTGTTTGTACTTTGACTATGTACTCGGTTACGGTTGATCACTATTTTATCGTGTTGTGGTGATGTATCTTGATGTGATGATACTGTATTATGATGTTATTATGATGGCATGTTTTGAATTAGCATAAGTGGATATTTGAATTTATTATGTTTTATGCTTTTGATTAAATTAATATATTAGATACTTCAGTTAGTAATACTATATTGGTGAAGGGGACGTTATCGCATCACTTGCTTGCGAGCGCCTTGTGATTCCATGATTTACTCTTCATGGTGTATTTTAATTATGACATATATATGCATGTGGATATACTCTTTTTTCATAGGTTGACAAGTACAAGACATCGACTGCACCTGGTTTCACAAGTTTGAGCATGTCCATTGCCCAATGGCAATCGATTGGGAGATAGTAGCTAGGTTTTTCATGCCAAGTCATCACCCTAGTCATAGTGTGTCATTGGGTCTTAGTCAGATTAAGTTGTGTTAAATTTTTCCTTTCTCTTTAATTATTAATCACATGTTATAAAGGAAAATAAATTCTTTTGTAGTTAAAATTGGGGACTAAAATTGATCCAATATTATGTTAGTAATGTAATTTATTTTATTAATGAATTGAATTTAATTAATAAATAATTTAATCATGGATGAAATTAATTTTATTGATTAATTAAATTGATGATGTTTAAATCAGATAAGATATTCATTGTTAAATTTATTGATTAATATTGGAAATTGTAAATAAAAGGAAAAGGTTTGAAATTTCATTTTAGAAATTTTTAAATCCAAAAATTGAAAAAAAAAGATATTTGTTATTCTATTTTTGAAAATTTATGAGGGTGGTTGCATGGATATTTTTGGGAATTTTCCCTTATTATTTGCTTTTTTTGGAATGAGAATTCTCAACAAGTATGAAAAATTAAAAATAGAGGAGAGGAAGAATTTTTTGCTATTTGTGGGTTTTGGATTGAAGCTTTGAAAATTATTGAGTTGAAGTTGGAATCAAGGCAGGAACCTGTGCACCATTTGGATCTCCTCAAACTCAAGAATACCAGGTTCATGTTTTTAAATTTAGTTGCTTTGAAATTATATTTACATATGTTTTGTTGTTGAAAAACATTTAAGTCCTTTGTTGATTTGTGAAATAAACCCAGTTTACTTCTTGTTTCAAAATTGGAAGAAAACCTCTGTTTTGAAATGAATTGTTTCAAAAGGAAAAAAATGGTTCTTGGTTGTAACTGGTTGTTTTTTTAACTTGGTTTCTCAATTTGTTTACAATTTCAGTTGTGAAAATATAAACATATATATATATATATATACATATATTCTGAAATATATATATATATATATTTCCTTTTTTAATCTTTTGCTGGTAAAAATTTTGTTAAAAAAAAAAACCCCATAATAGGGTGCGGATTTCAAAATCCGCATGAATTTTCTTTGTTAAAAAAAAATTATAGCAATTTTTTTTTAAAGTTTTGGGCTGTTGGGGCTCGACCCACAATCGCCCCCATGGGAGGTGCTTTGGGGAGCCACGCTAGCTGCCGCCACTGGCCCTGTGGTGGCGTGGCACCGCCACCACCATAGTGGTGGTCGGTTGTGCGAAGCACAGCTGAGCCACCCCTATGGGGACGGCTGTGCATAGCCACCGACCACCACTAGGGTCAGAACAGCCCAAGCACAACCATCTAGCCACTGCCTATAAACTCTGCGATCGATGCCCAAAATCTTTGCCCTTCGCATTGCACACAGATAGAGATCCACGTGGCTCAACCCTAAAGGTTGGCATGCAGCTCAAGGCCGAGGTCAACACTGTTTTTAAAAAATATATATTTATTTTATTATTTTAATATATATATATATTAATATTATTTATATTATAACATTAATTATTAATATGTATTATATTAATTATAATATGTATTAACGGTTAATGTTATATTATATAATAGTATAATATTATATTATTTTGTTTCATATAATTAAATGGGTATATAATATATATGTATAAATGAATGGCATGGTTATATATATATTATATGTATGTATATTTAATTATGTTTATTCTTGGGGCATGATTTAAGTCAAATTGAGCAAATTAAAAACATGATAACTTTAGTAAATCATTATTTGATTTCAAAATATTATTTTTAAAGGAGAAGTGATTATGATTTAAAATAATACCCGAGGCCGAGGTCAACACTGTTTTTAAAAAATATATTTATTTTATTATTTTAATATATATATTAATATTATTTATATTATAATATTAATTATTAATATGTATTATATTAATTATAATATGTATTAATGGTTAATGCTATATTATATAATAGTATAATATTATATATTTTTGTTTCATATAATTAAATAGGTATATAATATATATGTATAAATGAATGACATGGTTATATATATATTATATGTATGTATATTTAATTATGTTTATTCTTGGGGCATGATTTAAGTCAAATTGAGCAAATTAAAAAAATGATAAATTTAGTAAATCATTATTTGATTTCAAAATATTATTTTTAAAGGAGAAGTGATTATGATTTAAAATAATATGTTTTCTTTTTAGACCAGTTAATTGCTTTAAATTAGATTATAAGGAAGGGAGGAAGTAATGATTATTTATATCAATAAATTTTGATTTATATAATGAACTAGTTAATTTTTCATTATTTAAATGCAAGTAAGGGAATTAAATAATTAGTGTTAATTTCTCCCTTATCTGAAAAGATGTATTTTAATTCAGTTTAATTAATGCAAAAAATTACCGAATGTTAATGAGGAAATGGATTTAGTGAATCCAAAGTAGAATGTAACTATTGTCTTCTTGCTCATCTTGATTGTGGACTATTTTTGTCATCGTTCAAGGGAAATTGATTTATAGAGAATGATAAGTTTTCCAGATGGGTGTTCAAGTATATGGTTTGTCATGCTGTGTTAGTCAACCTTTGGATTTCCTTGGGTAGTGCATTTAACTATATTGAGTTTGTTACCCGATTATCACAAACGGGAATTTGTTGACTGTATGTCAAGGATAGGGATTTGATATCCTTAGTTCGCAATTGTGCACCCTTGGGTTATGGAGTTGTTCCACGTGTTGTCTTAGAGGAGTGGCTTGCAATGAGGGTTAGAACACAAAGTGGTGTCAGGATAACTCATTGCAAGTTAGTTAATCCAACGATAACGTAATTAATTTATTAGAGGAATATGTAGTATCAAACACTTAACAAGATAATTATGCCTCTCTCATGGATGCAAGAACTTGTATATACTTGGGTTGAGACGAGAAGGCCTAGAAGGACAAGATCGTTATCTTGTCTCTATGAAAGATAACTAATTCCACATTGGATTACATGAGGGGGAAGAAGTCATTAGAGGTTACCAGGATAACCTGAGATGGGGGCCAGGGCCTAGGAAGACTCACTAGGATAACCCATGTAACATTGTAATGACACTTCTCTTAATTCAACAGTATGTTTGCATCAGTGATGCAATTGATTATGTAATTCTAGAAGCATTGTAACCATTGTGTTAAGTGATGTAGTTGTATTTATTTCAGTTCGGTTATGTTTTAGCATGTGTCTTGAGGTAGATAGTCTTGGCTAGGAATCCTTGTTACTATCTCCTAGAATGGGGGGTGGACCTTTGGGTTCTACTTGGTTGGGTGGAACGTGCACTTTACTCCATTGGGTTTTTACTTCTTGATTGTGTGGATGATATTTCTAGTTGGAGAGCTCGTATGATCCAGTTCCATTTCACACCCTATTTATTTTAGTTGATGTGATTTATTACCCCTCATTTTTTATCGAGGTGGAAAGTTGTAATGGTAACCTTATTTATTGGACTTGCCTCATTCAGGGAATGAGAGATATAACTGTATTGTTTAAATTGGATAAATGAAATTGAAAGTTATCTCTTATGCTTTAATGTAATTTATCTTATTTGGAGTGTATGTGTTTAATTTCTTAAGTAAATAAATGACATGGTTTAGATTCATGATTTTTGTTGAGGTTCTATATAACCTCTGTCTCAGAACCTTAGAGTTTATTGGCATTAGGTAGTGAACTTGCATGTTAATTATACTTAAACAAAAAAAAAAGTCTATTTAAGTAGTTGTTTGCAACCTCCTCTAGGATTGCGTGGAGGGGCATTACACATGGTATTAGAGCCTAGGTTTAAACACTGGGTACTTTGGAATTATGATGGACCATTAGGCTTTTAGATGTTTAGGCTTTTAAGTTGTGTACCTTGCCTAATACCTTGATGTGTTTGTGCAAGATTATGCCTCCCATACATGGAAGAGGTAGAGGGCATGGACATGGCTATATAGGCGGTTGTAGTGGGATTCAACATGACACTCCTCCTCTTGTTCCTCTTATACCAGACTAGGAAGAACATTAGGCATCTTAGAATGCACTAGGGGTCAGTGATCGTCAGCAAGATCCACGAAGGATTGAGGCTACGCCTAGAGCAATTGAGGAGGCTTTGGCACTCCTTGGTCAGAGGCACATAGAGGTTCAGGTTAATCCGGATGTGAGGGAAGTTGCACCCAAGCCTAAGTCGCATATGAGGGACCTACTCAGGGCACATCCTCCATTGTATGATGGATCAGGCACTGGTTTAGAGGCCAAGACATGGTTTATAGACTTGGATAGGTTTTTTGCCATGCACCTATATGGGAGTAACACCAAAGAAAGTTACATTATCATGCAATTGAGAGGGTTCGCATCCACATGGTGGAGACTAGAGGAGAAGAAGCTCCATATTGATATTCACTCATTTTCTTGGGAGATATTCCTAGAGAGATTTAGAGCTTGCTTCCTATCTAAGCATTGGCATCAACGTCGAGGTGATGAGTTTCATGCCTTGCACCAAATGGCCTTATCTATTGAGCAATATGAGTGATGATTTTATGAGCTCAAACGGTTTGTAGGGATTGGTGACAATGAGAGTATGTTGGTGCACCATTTTGTCAGGGGCTTAGATGCTCATCTTAGTGGAGGTGTGAGGGTTTTTGAACCAAAAATCATTTTGGTCGTAGTGGAGAAAGAATGCCTTATCGAGGAGAATCTGACCATGGCACTAGGAGGTCACATGAGTGTTCTGATTGGCAGTAGTTTAGCGGTAGGGACTAGTGTTCGAGGAGGTCAGCCTCAGGGAGGTGTACCTCCTACATCTTAGTAGGGGCCATCTCAAGGTGGTTAGCAGTAGCAGCAGGTATCATAAGGGAAACGTAAAGGTTTCCAATAAAGGCAAGGGGATAAAAACTAGAGGCATGCAAAATGCTTCAGCTATGATAAGCCAGCTCAAAGTTCACAGTCTACTTTCAGGGGTAGTGCACAATAGTCTAGTGCACCATTTGGAGGTAGAGGTTATGGAAGAGGTACAGGGTGTTTTACTTGTGTCCAATAGGGTCACATAGCTAGAATATATCCCAACAAGGGCACATCAGGTTTCTCTCAGGGACTAGCGGCATCTAAGCTGATAGTTGGTGATGCAGGCAGAGGAAATTGGGTTATTGCAATGGTTGATAACTGACAAGCAGAGCATCAGGGCACAGTCATTGAGACATATGGTATGTTGATGGGTAACCCAGTTACCATTTTGTTTGATTTTGGAGCATCAAACTCCTTCATTTCTTCTTCTGTTGTGACGCGATGTAGACTGGGTGTGGTAAGGAAATTCAATAGGTGGCAGGTAGAGTTAGCCTCGAGTGTGAAAGTTGCATCGCATTCCCTTATACCAGAGTGTAGATTGGAGATTGGACCTCTCCATACTACGATGGACCTTTGAGTTATTCCTTTGGGTTCTTATGACATTGTCATAGGGATGGATTGGTTGGAGGCACATAGTGTGATCATAGATTGTCGATTTAAGTTGATTCGATGCATTGAGGCATCTGGTAGAGAGGTAGATCTAGTCGGATTCCAGAGGCCAATTTCTTTGAGGGTCATCTCAGCTATGTAGTTGAGAAGGTGTGTGCATTAGGGTTGCCAATTTTTTGTTGTTACAGTGGATGATTTGGATCTGGGAAGTGGAGAAGAGAAAGTTTCTCTTGATAGTCACCCCATTCTTCAGGAGTATTTTGATGTCTTTCCAGATGAGATTCCATGGATGCCATCTCAAAGGGACATAGATTTCAAGATTGACCTTGTACATGGATCAGAACCCATTTTTCAAGCTCCTTATCGTATGACCACCCAGGAGCTAAAAGAGCTTCACCTCCAGCTTGAGGAGTTGTTAGAGAAGGGCTTCATTTAACCTAGTGATTCACCATGGGGAGCACCAGTTATATTTCTAAAGAAGAAGGATGGTTTACTTTAGTTATGCATTGATTACCGACAATTGAACAAATTGAACATCAAGAATCGATATCCACTTGCTAGGATTGATGATCTATTTGATCAGATTAAGAGTGCCACCATCTTTTCAAAGATTGATCTTAAGTCAGGATATCATCAGCTTCGGATCTTTGACTTAGACATCCATAAGATAGCATTTCAAACATGGTATGGTCACTATGATTTTACAATAGTACCATTTGGGTTGATGAATGCACCCTTTGTGTTCATGAGTCTGATGAATGGTGTATTTTGTACATACCTAGACAAAAATTTCCTTTTTTTCCTTGATGACATTATGATATACTCCAAGACAATGATAGAGCATGAGTAACATTTGTGGCAAGTATTGTAGTGCTTATGGGATAATCAAATATTTTATAACATGTTGAAGTGTGATTTATTCAAGACTGAGGTTCAGTATCTTGGGCATGTAATCTCAGGGGAAGGTATTTTAGTGGATCTTGCAAAGATCCAAGTGATTTCAGATTGGCCTGCACCCACAAATGTGGCATAGATACATAGCTTTATGGGGCTAGCGGGTTATTGCAGATGCTTCGTGCATGGTTTTTCAAGGATAGGTTCTCCCATCACCACCCTTTAGAGGAAAGGGAAGAGGTTCAAGTGGTCAAAGAAGTGTGAGACAACGTTTTAGAATCTAAAGGAGAAGTTGACTAGTGCACCGATACTAGCGATATCAGATCTAACTGGGGACTTTGTAGTTTGTACAGATGCATCTTTGGAGGGTTTAGGTGCAGTTTTGATGCAAGAAGGTTAAGTCATTGCATATGAGTCATGAAAACTCAAGGATCATGAGTTGAACTACCCCACACATGATCTTGAGTTAGCGGAAGTTGTTCATGCATTGACAAGATGTAGGCGTTTCCTTCTTGGCCACAGGTTTGTAATTTTGTAGTGGATGCACTTAGTAGATGGAAACATGAGGTATCCAAGTTGACTCTTGTTGTGGATTTGTGGAGTCAAATTCTTTCTGCCCTTCCAGCAGATAGTTGGTATTAGGAGGTTAGGACAGTGATAGAGGCAGGCATACCTCTTGAGGGTAGGCATTCAAGATATTCTCTAGATTCAGATGAGATATTGAGACAAATGGGACACATATACATTCCTTCATCAAGTGATCTTCACACCTTGGTCATGACTGAGGCAAAATTTACACCTTATTCAGCCCATCCTGGGGTGAAGAAGATGCATGCAGATTTGCGTCAATTGTATTTCTAGCCAAGGATGAAGCATGATGTCCTAGATTATGTGTCACGATGTCTACAGTGTCATCAAGTTAAGGCTAAAAACCAACATTGAGCAGGGCTTTTGCAACCGCATTTAGTACCAGAGTGGAAGTGGGATATAATCTCATTGGATTTCATTGTTGGTTTACCCAACTCTTCGAGATGAAATAATGCGATTATGGTGACAGTTGATACATTGATGAAGGTGGAACACTTCTCACCTATGCGCTCCTCCTATACTACATTGTCCTTATCTAGAGTGTTCAGGGAGGACATAGTGAGGTTCAATGGTATTCCATGTCGAATTATTTCTGACAGGGATCTAGTGTTTACCTCAGCTCTTTGGACTTCATTACAGCATGCAATGGGAACATAGTTGAACTTCAGTTTAGCTTATAACCCAGAGACAGATGGACGGACTGAGAGGGTCAATCAAATCCTCAAGGATATTTTGTGTATGTATGTGATGGACCAGTAGACACAATGGGAGGATTATCTCTATTTGGTATATTTTTATTATAATAACGGTTTCCAAAGTTCTATTGGTATGCCTCCATTCCAAGCATTGTATGGGAGACCATGTCACACTCCCTTAAGTTAGGATCAACTGGAGGATATAGTATTTTTGGGTCCTGAGATGTTGCAAGAAATGGAGCAACAGGTGGTTAGGATTAGAGAGCACTTGGTGGTAGCGTAGGATAGGTAGAAGAACTATGCATATGTGCATAGAGTTGATCATCAATTTGTTGTAGCCGATAGAGTCTTCTTGCAGGTGCGTCCGCAAAAGAGTCTCATCTATTATGGAAAGGGCTCTAATTTGGTGCCTCGCTTTATCAGACCTTTTGAGATACTCGAGAAGATTTCTCTAGTTTATTACCATCTTGCTTTACCACCCAGTCTCTCGTGCATTCATGATGTTTTTCATGTTTCAGTTCTTCGGCCATACCATCTAGAAATTTCTCATGTCCTTGATTGGAATTCATTACAGGTAAAGGATGGGCAGCTGGCTTTGGAGCCCATGGCCGTAATGGAGCGCATAACACTCACTCTTTGAGGGTGAGATATTGATCAGGTTAGGATCCATTGGGATCCTAGGGATGACACATCATCCACTTGGGAAGATGCATCTAGAATGAGGGAGCTTTATCCCTATTTGTTCATAGGCTTCCAGGAGTAAGCCGGACCCTAGGGGGGAGGATTTAATACCCCTTCATTTTGCTCTGTTGTGCGAACAGTGTTGTTCTCCTTTATTATACTTTAGTTTTTGTTTGTACTTTGACTATGTACTCAATTATGGTTGATCACTATTTTATGGTGTTGTAGTGATGTATCTTGATGTGATGATACTGCATTCTGATGTTATTATGGGAATTTTTTGAATTAGCATAAGTGGATATTTGAATTTATGATTTTTTATGATTTTGATTAAAGTAATATGTTAGGTACGTCAGTTAGTAATACTGTATTGGTGAAGGGGACGGTATTGTATCACTCGCTTGCAAGCACCCTGTGATTCCGTGATTTCCTCTTCACGGTGTGTTTTAATTATGACATATATATATGCATGTGGATATACTCTTTTTTCATAGGTTGACAGGTACAGGACATCGACTCCACCTGGTTTCACAGGTTTAACTATGTCCATTGCCCAACGACATTTGATTGGGAGATAGTAGCTAGGTTTTTCATGCCAAGTCATCACCCTAGTCATAGTGTGTCTTTGGGTCTTAGTCAGGTTAAGTTGCATTAAATTTTTCCTTTATCTTTGATTATTAATCACATGTTACAAAGGAAAACAAATGCTTCTGTAGTTAAAATTGGGGATTAAAATTGATCTAGTATTATGTTAGTAATGTAATTTATTTTATTAATGAATTTAATTTAATTAATAAATAATTTAATCATGGATTAAATTAATTTTATTGATTAATTAAATTGATGATGTTTAAATTAGATAATTTATTAATTTTTAAATTAAAAAAAAACCCATAACAAGACGCAAATTTTAAAATCCGTAGGAATTTTCTTTGTTAAAAAAAAATTATAGCAAATAAAATTTTAAACAAAAAAAATTATTTTGTTGTTTTGGGCAGCTGGGGCTCGACCCACAACTGCCCCCATGGGAGGCGCTATGGGGAGCTGCACCAACCACCCCCACTGGCCCTGCAGTGGCTTGGCACCACCGCCACCATAGTGGTGGTCGGTTGTGCTAAGCACAACCGAGCCACCCTTGTGGGGACGGTTGTGCATAGCCACCGGCCACCACAAGGGTCAGCACAACCGATGCCCTACCATCTCGTCGCCACCTATAAACTCCACGGTTGGCACCCAAACCCTCTGCCCTTCGCATTGCATGTGGCTCGAGATCCGCATGGCTCAACCCTAAAGGTTGGCATGCGGCCCGAGGCCGAAGTCAACATTGTTTCAAAAAAATATATAAAACATAATTTATTTATTTTTATTATTTTAATATACATAAATATATATATTAATATTATTTATATTATAATATTAATTATTAATATGTATTATATTAATTATAATATGTATTAATGGTTAATGTTATATATATAATAGTATAATATTATATATTTTTGTTTCATATAATTAAATAGGTATATATATAATATATATGTATAAATGAATGGCATCGTGATATATATATTATATGTATGTATATTTAATTATGTTTTTTCTTATGGCATGATTTAAGTCAAATTGAGAAATTAAAAACATAACTTTAGTAAATCATTATTTGATTTTAAAATATTAGTTTTAAAGGAGAAGTGATTATGATTTAAAATAATATGTTTTTTTTTTAGACCAGTTAATTGCTTTAAATTAGATATAAGGAAGGGAGGAAGCAATGATTATTTATATCAATAAATTTTGATTTATACAATGAACTAGTTAATTTTTCATTATTTAAATGCAAGTAAGGGAATTAAATAATTAGTGTTACTTTCTCCCTTATCTGAAAAGATTTATTTTAATTCAATTTAATTAATGCGGAAAATTACTGAATGCCAATGAGGAAATGGATTTAGTAAATCCAAAGTAGAATGTAATTATCCTCTTCTTGCTCATCTTGATTGTGAACTGTTTTTGTCATCATTTGGGGGAAATTGAGTTATAGAGAATGATAAGTCTTCCAGATGGGTTTTCAAGTATATGGGTTGTCATATTATGTTAGTCAACCTTTGGATTGCCTTGGGTAGTGCGTTTAGCTGTATCCAATTTGTTACCCATTTATCATGAATGAGAATGTGTTGACTGTATGTCAAGGATAGGGATTTGATATCCTTAGGTCGCACTTGTGTACCCTTGGGTTGTGGAGTTGTTCCACGTGTTGTCTTAGAGGAGCGGCTTGCAATGAGGGCCGACACACAAAGTGGTGCTAGGATAACTCATTGCAAGTTAGTTAATCCAATGATAACATAATTAACTAATTAGAGGATTATGTAGTATCAAACACTTAACAAGATAATTATGCCTCACTCATGGATGCAAGGGATTGTATAGACTTGGGTTGAGACGAGAAGGCCTGGAACAACAAGATCATTATCTTGTCTCTACGAAAGATAACTGATTCCACATTGGATTACATGAGGGGCTGAAATTTGTTAGAGGTTACCAGGATAACCCAAGATGGGGGTCAGGGCCTAGGAAGACTCACCAAGATAACCCATTTAACATTGTGATGACACTTCTCTTAATTCAACAGTATGTACGCATCAGTGATGCAATTGATTATGTAATTCTTGAAGCATTGTAACCATTGTGCTAAGTGATGTAGTTGTATTTATTTCAGTTCGGTTATGTTTTAGCATGTGTCTTGAGGTAGATAGTCTTGGCTAGGAATCCTTTTTACTATCTCCTAGCACGAGGGGTGGACCTTCGGGTTCCACTTGGTTGGGTGGAACTTGCACTTTACTCTGTTGGGTTTTTACTTCTTGATCGTGTGGACAATATTTCTAGTTGGAGAGTTCCTATGATCTAGTTCCATTTCACACCATATTTATTTCAGTTGATCTTGTTATTTATTACCCCTCATTTTTTATTGAGGTGGAAAGTTGTAATGGTAACCTTATTTATTGGACTTGCCTCATTCGGGGAATGAGAGATGTAAGCGTATTGTTTAAATTGGATAAGTGAAATTGAAAGTTATCTCTTATGCTTTGATGTAATTTATCATATTTGGAATGTATGTGTTTAATTTCTTAAGTAAATAAATGATGTGGTTTAGATTCATGATTTTTGTTGAGGTTCTATATAACCTTTGTCTCGTAACCTTAGAGGTTGTTGGCATTAGGTAGTGAACTTGCATGTTAATTGTACTTAAACAAAAAAATATAGTTTGTTTAAGTAGTTGTTTGCAACTTCCTCTAGGGTTGTGTTATGGGGTGTTACAAGAGTAGTGGATCACTGATTGAGAAGATTGAGTGAGGAGAAAAATGAGATGGAAGAAATTAAAAATGAGGGGAAAACCCCTTATTTATACAAGTTATTCCCTAATTTTCTTGTAATGACACCATACAAGCTAACCTTAGAGTTTTAGAGACAAAATCCTAAAAGAAATATAAGTTAAAATTGAATTTTATGCCACATGGGACTAGGTCACTCAAGGTGGCGACCTGGTCCACTTGGGAAATTTTGATTGGTTTTCAGGGATTAAAGTGTGATTATTATTGTTTGTCAAGATTGTCTCACAAAACACACTAAAATAAGACATGTAAATGCATTAAGGGGTCATTATAGCATATGAAAGGGTTGATTTAGTGATGAGAAGCCTAGGAAAGTATGAAAATTTCTTACAACACCTTACAACACTTTAGCACAAGGCTTGGAAAGAGGTGAAAAGAGGCTGAAAAAGTTCCAAAATCCATAGGCAAGGGTCCAAATGAGTGAAAAGATTCAAAGGCTACACTTTTTGGTGACACATTTAGCCCCCTCTTTAGTGAGAGGATGAATTTGCTTCAAACTCACACTAAAGTAGCCCAATGGAGATAGTGAAGAATGATAAATCAGAAGGAGGTGGTCAAGCCCCCAAGGATTCGAGATTCTAATTCAAAAAGACATCAATGCAAGAAAACACATTCAAGGGTGAATGATTTACAAAAAAATGATATATATGATCATGCGATTATAAGAATTATATGGCAGAGGAAGAAAAAGGGGAAAAGATGCACTCACTCTGGGGCTACATAACATCAGGTCATATGTTTGGTGAGTTGTCCCAAAAGGTGAGAAACATACACACGGTTGGTATGTACTCACACACAAATAGGTGGCTATGGGGAAATTCATGCTAATGGTTGGTCTTTCTACGTAAACCATACCAAATTTATACCTTGTGATAACTTTGATAAGGTGCCACAAAAGAAAGTGGTGTTTGAAAATGATGGTGTAAGGAATGTTCAAAGGGATTTTTCTTAGTTTGTGCGATGTCTCATCTTAAGGAGCATCATGTGTAATGTGTCAAAGAGAGGAAAAGTGAAAATTGTCTCATCTTGTATCCAAGAGAGGAAGAACTCATCTTGTATGCAAAAGAGGAAAAATGAAGATGTCTTATCTTGAGCAACATTGTACCTAATGTTTCCAAGAGAGGGGATTGAAAGAAAAGGAAAATTGCACAATGAAGTGTGAGTGGTGATGTATTCCCCCACTTTAAAGGAATTGTGAAACATCGTACTATGAGAAATTTCTTTAAAGTAGTAGAAGAAGAAGAACACATGAGAGCTTGCTCGAAAAGCCCTATGTTGAGTCATATGTTTCCGAGAAGCTGCATCATGAAAAGGAGAGTAGTATGTCACATGCGAGTCAAATTAAGACATGGCATCCACATCCCAATATTTCTCTTATATGTTCATGAAAGGTTAACGATAAGTCAAAAGATACAACGACAAGTGACATATGAGGGAAGAGGCTAACTAACCCCTTTCCCCCACTTAGTGTAGGACAAGAGTGAGCCAAAAGGATTGATGAAATGCAAGGTCAAGTGAAAATCAATATCAATTAGAGGAATGAGGTGCCCCCACGTAAGGGAGAGCGTCAAACTCCTTAAGATGCTGGATTTTTCTACACAAGGCCTTACACTCATTAGTGTGATGACCATGGACTCATTGGTAAGCACAAAAGGAATGTTTGTGGTAACATTTTTTTCTAGTTGTGGGAGGAAGGGAGATCAAGTGATCTTGGAGGAGTCTCAACAAGATACCCTCTTGCTCAGGGGTAGAAGGTGATCTAGTGGTGTGTAATGAAGAAGGGTCTTTCTTAGTAAGATATTTCATACTTACGCAAGGTGCTATAGATTGTAATATTTTATATACTCCTTTGGAGGAGTGTGTAAAATCTGAATCAGTAGTGGGTTGCGAGATAACATTGGCATTAAGCGAAGGGTCATGTGTTAGTTTCAAAGGATCACTTTCTAAGGCTGGTTGAGAAGGGTGGGTTCAGATAGGGTTGGTGTGAGAGGAAGGCTTGATAATTTCGATGAAAGGAAAAAATCCAAGACCATGATTATATGTTTGTGTGTTAGGCTTGATAGGGTTGTGGATACCTTTTTTGTTACCACCACATCCTTTTCTACTATAGCCAAGTTGTTTCATAAGCTCATAACCTTTTCCATAGAGATTTTCAGCACTTTTGGATTGGGTGAGGGTTTTTTGTTGGCTTCTTTGTCTAAAGTAGTTGAGGTGGATGCTTACGAAGGATCTACCAAGTCTTGTGTTGACAAGATGGTGTGTCCCTTTGTAGAGTCTTTTTTGGTGATCTTGGATTCTCCTAGTAAAGGAGGGGTGAAATATAAGGAACCCCAATCATCATCTAGGGATGATTTTTGTATGGGTTCCACTTGGGTGGTTGGTGTTAAGGTATTGAAGGGTTTGGATTTTTTGTGCTCAAGTTGTAAGATACTATAAGGTTCAGGATCAACATCGAGTGTGTACACTCTTTTGTTGTAGATATACTCCATCTTACAATGAAAAGTGGAAGGCACTCCATTCATTGCATGAATCCATGGCCTACCCAACATGAGGTTGTATGGAACATCACTTGGCATAACATGGATCAATGTGTCTAATGTGGCCATTCCAACTATAAGAGGAAAAGTGATCACACCAAGCGGATTTTGTCCTTTACTCTCAAATCGACTGAGAGATAAGGAGGTAGGTTGAATAGTTTATTTATCAATATGGAGCCTATCCAAGAGATTGATACTACACACATTAACAATATAGCCATTTTCAACAAGGGTTTTCTTGATCCCTATGTGTTTGTATTGAGATATGATTACAAGAGCTTTAGCTTATTTTTTCACATCCAAAGGAGGGAGCTCACTTTGATGGAAAACAATGTCAGTATTCAAGCCTTGAATCATAGTTGTCATATCATTTTTTTGTGCATTATAAGGGACATGAATTTGTTGTAAGGCTTCCTACATCATGTTGTGATAGTGAGGGGAGGCTTGAATAAGCTCCCATACAGATATTTTAGCGAGAGTATTCCTTAGTTGGTCAACAAGGTCATACTCCCTAATGAGTGAATTTAAGCGAGGGGCAACAACTAAGATGGGAGGGGTTGAAGGTAAGGAATTTGAGGTTGGTTGGGGTGGGTGAGGATTATTTCTTATGTAATATGTATGAGCAATGATATTATGACTCGTCTTCTACAACATATTGTTTTGGGGTGGGTAGAGGGTAAATTCAGGTTTAGGTTTGTTTAAAGGGGGATACAGAATGAGTTGAAGTTAAATAATATTAAAATACCCTTGTGAAGGAGATTCAATGTTATCATTGGCTTGCATCATGATATCTTACCTAGTAGGAGATATTTTAGGATAACTACAAGCCACATGTTTTGAACATTCAAGGATTTTATCTTCTAAAATAACTGTCACATGTAAGGGAATGATCAATTATGGGAGAGGGAAGAGTGGGATGATGAGGATATGGTTCTATTTGATTATCAAAGGTCTCATTCTCTTTTTCCATACAACCTACCCTGGTAGGAGAGATTGGAAGACGTTCATCACTAGCTTCATTGAAGGGAGGGGATGCATCAAGAGAAGATCCACTATGATTGTCAAATAGATTATCCCAAATTGTGGGAGAATTAGGGAAGGGAGGGTCAAGAGTTGCATGACTTGTAATAGGTGTATCCTCTAACACCAACATATCCTCATTACATTGAGGATGGATATGAGAAGAAAAAGTTTGAGGGTCAAGGTTATAGAGACTAGGTAAGGGTATGATGTTTTCATTGTGTTGTTTAATGTTTTGAAAAGGGTAAGGAGGATGAGGAAGACAAGAAATACCATCATGATATTCAATGGTTGTGTCTTCTTTCACTAAGATACCTTCATCACCAATGTGAGAGATACCATGAGAAGAACAATTATGATTATCATGGTTATCGATGTTTGTATCATCATCAGTAAAAGCTTTAGTGGATGAGCTAGAAGAGATGAATTCATAAAGGGCTTCATATAAGATGTCTAGGTCATCACTACTAAAGGGATTTATATCTCTAAGTTTGTAAGTGGGTGTATGTGATGTTGTGTTTGTGTTTTCTAAAGATTTTTATTTAAATGATCTAGGAATTAATGAAGCAAATGAAAATACAAAAGTACCATGAATGCTATTTAAAATGTAACAAAATCTATGTGAACTTAAAATGCAATGTAAAGGCATAGAATGCAATGAAATTTTTAGGTTTTCAAATAAGGTAAATGACTGATTATATTATGCAATGGTCTAAAAATGACATGTTGTAATTGAAAAAAATTGGAAATGTACAATGCATGAAATGAGCTAATTTATGCTAGATTTAATGAAATGCATGCTATAGAAACACAACCCAATGATATAGAGATGTAATGGTACAACACAAAAGCATAAAAATAGGGTTTCCAGCTCTGTAAAGGATAGTTTCAGGGGCCTAAAGGGACTAGGTTGCCTAGGATGGTAACCTAGTCCACCTAGTGATTTTTTTAATATTTTACAGAATATTTTGATGGATTCAAGTGGTTTTTGTATTGGGTGATGCAAACCTAAAATGAAAATGAAAAATTACAGAGATGTGTAATGTTCTAAGATGTAAAAATGCAACCTATATGCACTTTCACTAATGCAAAGTTTAGAAACCCTAGAATGCAAATTCACTAGTGCAACATGCAATGTAAGCTAATTCTAGGATAATGAAGGACTCTAAAATATAAAGGAAGGGTATTGGAAGGTTGGGTTCACCAAAATGAAATGAATATTTTTTCACCACAAGACTCTCTAACACTTCTAGGGTTTTTCACCTAAAAGGAGAAAGAAGTATTGCAAAATGCATAACTTACATTCAAATATAAGGGGGGTTTAAGGTGTGGATGTGAGGTGTGTGAAAAGTGTCTAAGTGTTGGAAATTAATTAAATAAACTATTTACATGATTTTTTTTTTGAAAACACATAGAGATATGAAAAATAACCTACAAAACATAAACAAATATCTATAGAAAATAACCATCAAAATGAACCACCAAAAATAAATGAGGGAAAGAGGATTCCCTAATAGGCTCCTAGGGTTGTTCACCTAGGAGCTAGGTTGGGAGATGTGGATCTCTTTCACACTAAGTTATTCTTGGTGTTCATTCAAATGAGTATTTTGGGTTTGAGTGATGTGTGTGGGATTCCCTAAATGTTGGAAATGGGAAATAGAAATCAACCACTGATGTAAAATCTAAAGAATGCAACTATGCTGGAAAAAACATTGAGATATGCAAATGAAGTAAGAAATGTAAACAAACTGTGATGGAAATGAAGGGAAAGGAATATGTGAACTTGTTGGCCAAAAGGGGATGGCATGAAGGTTTGGAATCTTGGAAAAACTAATGCAGAAGTTGAGAAGGACACTTACACCATTCTAGGTGACCTAGTCCTTTTTTTGTGAAAATCTGTTGAGACCTTTTTTTGCCAAAAGGGTACTCAGATCTATAGAAAACCAAAAAATTCTTGTATGGTGGGACTAGGTCACCACTAATGGCAACCTAGTCCCTTTCAGCCTTTTGAGAGGTTTGAAAGTGGAATTTGGAGGTCTTAGTCTACACTTTCTGCTTCTCCAAGTGTCTGAACCTGAAACTTTAATTCTTAGCTTGTAAGAGACCTTTAATGGATTTTTTTCCCTATCCAACAAGGAGGTGTCTTCAACAAGCTTCCAATCCACTCTTGAATGATTTCCAAACCTGCAAAATACTTAAATCTGCAAACACACAAAGAAGGAAAAATAAATGTTGATTGTTAGAGTATGGGGGCTTGCCTTGGTCAAGCCCCTTTTAGATAATTAAATCAAATAAAGAGACAAGATAATAGAGCATGAAATGTGAAATGATGGATTCAATACCTTTCCATTGTGAATAATCTTGTGTTTTTGTAGCAATCAACCCTTGAATGCCTTGGAGAGATGTCTTGATGACTTAGTATATAGAAACCCTAGCTTGATTGAGAAGAATAGTGGATGAGTGCTTGAAAAGATTGAGTGAGGAGAAAAAAGAGATGGAAGAAGTGAAAAATGAGGGGAAAAACTCTTATTTATACAAGTTATGCCCTAATTTTCTTGAAATGACACTATACATGCCGACCATAGGGTTTTAGAGACAAAATCCCAAAAGAAATTTAAGTTAAAATTGAATTTTATGTCACATCGGACTAGGTCGCCCAAGGTGGCGATCTAGTCCACCTGGGAAATTTTGATTGATTTTGAGGGATTAAAGTGTGATTATTATTGTTTGTCGAGATTGTCTCACAAAACACACTAAAATAAGACATGTATATGCATTAGGGGGTCATTATAGCATAAGAAAGGGTTGATTTAGTGATGAAAAGCCTAGAAAAGTATGAAATTTTTTTTACAATACTTTAGCACAAGGCTTGGAAAGAGGTGAAAAGAGGCTGAAAAAGGTCCAAAATCTATAGGCAAGGGCCCAAATGAGTGAAAAGTTTCAAAGGCTACACTTTTTGGTGACACAATAAGAAAATCATTTAGTTCGAATGGGTAGGTGAATAATTAAATAATGGAAACATTATTTAATTATAGAGGCAAAAGGAAAATTGATTTTCCAAATTCAATAGAATTTAATTCAAAAAGATGAGAGTGAAAGTCAAACTAGAAAGTCATTTAAATAAATAATATTTATTTAATTGTGGAGGAAAAAGATAAATGAATAATTAAATAATTAGGATTAATTATTTAATTATAGTAGACAAGATATTAATAATTAAATAAATTAGATTTATTTAATTATAGGGGACATGAACGTTAGGATGTAATTAAATCAAATTTAATTAATCAAAAGATAAAATAAGATGATGAAAACGAATTAATTAAATAATTAAAATTATTTAATTACTAGGAGACTGATGACATTAGACAATAACTAAATAATTATAATTATTTAATTATTAAGTATGAAAGGGGATTTAATAAAGTCACAGGCCTAGGACAATTTTTAGTGTCTACATTTTTCCCCTCTTTGATACAATGTAGTTTATCACGTTGTGAAAAATAAAAATCATTAAAACATGTCCTAGTTAAAGCAGGGTGGACCTATGCCCCCTCGGAAAAAATCTGCAAATTTTCAAAAAAAATCAAAAAAATTGGAAATTGTTCCGATAAGTTAATTTAATAGCTACGAAAATGCTAGTGACAAAATATATGATTTTCAGGATAGTCGGGGTGATGATATTAGGATTTGGAAATCTTGAAGCAGTGTAGCTAATACAAACCCTAGAAAAAACCTAAAAGTTGGATGGCTAAAAATAGAAATTGGAGGGTAAAATTGCTCATTTGTGTATTTTAACTTTAGAAATTAGGGAGCTCTAAGAGAACTTAGCTGCCAAAATGTCACATGTTCCACACACCAATCACTGTGGGTATTGCATTCACACTTTCTAACGACCAGATAGCATAGGAGACCCAATAAGTACCTTTTACCTACTTGGTCATTTTTTGTTTTACAAGTATTTCTAGGGCCCTAGGAAAATTTAACAGTCAACTGTGGTGAACGCGGTTCGCTGTAACTGAATTTGCAAGCAACACAACTATGTGTGATTCACCACAACTACAAATTTCACGTCTAAGGCAAGTCTTATGATGAATTACATGATGAGTGCCCAAAAATGACACTTTAATTAATATTTGTATGTTCTCAAAGACTTAATTATAATATTAATTAACCATGATGGTCGTAGATTATATGTTTAAATGTTTTCTTGTTTTATCTTATACTTAACTAATTAGAAGATATATTAGAATTGGTAATTTTCATTAAATGTGTTCCTTTTAGTGATGTTAATGATGGAATGACTATCCAATCAAAAATATTTGTTGTCATATTTGTATCTTATTCTTGAGGATTTCATGTAGGTAATTAAATGCATACTATATGAGTTGGATATGTTAAACTTTTTTTTGTTTGCATGGCATTAATTGCACTCCTAAAAGATCTAGATGGATATCGATTTGGAAACTACTTGCTCCAACCGTGATGAAGCAAAATTATCTCAAATATTTCTAGTTATTCTTTATTTTAGTTTGTCACTTTGTAACTTGGTAGTTAGCACCATGAATTTGAATTCAAAATAAGTGATATTCTTATAAATATTTTTCCTTAGGTTTAGTTTGAAGTTAGTTGATCTTTTGTTGAATATTGTAATTTTTAGTACTATGTACTTTTGTTTTACTCACCTATTTTGTCCAATTGGAATGAAAATAAGGAGTTGATTTGAATCTTGGTGTTAAAGGTCCCACCAGAGGAAGAGCAGGTCCTGCTCAACCAAAGGAGGTAACCATGTTTTATGTTCTTTGATTCAGTTAATTTTTGTTTCATTTATATTGGTTTGAAATTTAAGAATTTTAATTTTTTGTTGATTAATATTTACTAAATACATTCACTTAGATTAGTTTATTGTGATCCAAGATAGTCATGATGTTTTTTTGTAGATCAACATTCACTTAATTACTATAGATTCAATTGTTGTTCACAAAAATTAGATTTAGTACTTATTTTCAAATGCATGTAGTTGTAATGGAAGTAAAAATGATGACTGATGTAAGGATCAAACTGAGCCTTAATTGGAATTTTTTCATGGGAATTAGTGTTGTTTCTTCCTAGATTAGTGTTTAATTTCCTAAAAGTGTAAATAGGTTTTCCATTTTCTAGATTAATATTCATTTCTTGTAAGTGTAAATAGACTTTCTTTCCAAGAAAATTTCAATTCTGAATTTTAGACTTAGAGTTAATTTAAGTTATATCCTAGACCTTTCCATGAATCAATTATAGTTAATTGAGGTGTAGTTTGAACTAAGTTATTAGGTTCAAAATAATTCTAGATAAGAATTAGTGAATCGATAAGATATATTTAATATTTAGAAATTAGTTGTTGTGTTCCACTCCTAAGAGCTCCTGAAGGCTCCTGAAGGAGACTAACAGAAATCAAAGTCATTGTTTACAATGCAAAAACCCCCCAATTTTCAAAGAAATCCTTATCACATACAGATCTAAGACACACTTGGTTTGATAATTTAAAATTAAATGATGTAAGAAGTGACACCAACAACCCTGCCCATCATTGTGGTACGTTGCAAATGCTAGAAAACCAAAATTGATGTCAGAAACAACACATTTGCTAAAGAATAACGCAGTTGATTAGGGCTATCATGCAAGTGAAATTTATGAGTCACATTTTGTGATATGTGATGCAAGTGTTTAGGTAAATGACACAATTAATTCAAGTGATGCAATTGTTGAGGCATGTGACACAAATGATCTTTTGACAATGCAGATGTGTATATTGTGATGCAAATATTTGATTGCACGATGTAATTGACTATTTGAAAGTTTCCCCACTTTAGGGTGAAATTCCTTATGTAATTTGAGTTTGAAATTTCTTGTGTAATGCTTTGGAATTGTGACCATAGGTTGTACTTGATACGATTTACACTAGGGAGTTCTGACCTTCCACCTTTCATCTTTGGGAGAAGTTGACTAGTGCCGAGAAGCACTAGCTATGCTACCTAGGCATGTATCACGTGACATACATGCTCATTATTAGGGGAAAAAAAGGATTGTTGACTGCACTTGTAGAGAGGTGGTACTTAGATACATTCTCATTCCACATCCCGATAGGAGAGGCTATAGTGACATTGGAGGATGTGTAGCAGATTTTAAGGTTGTCGAGCCGAGGAGAGTGAGTGAGGTACGATCCAAGGTGAGGATATCAAGCCATCTAGGAGTACTTAGTGTATGAGGACATCAAATATCTGGCCATGGAGAGTTATGAGATTAGGTGGGAGTGAATGGTAGAGATATATGAGCAATGGGATTGCATTCTATTTATAGTTATTATTGGGATAGTCATTCCAAACCACTGAGGACATGGTTTCCCCATCAAATGGTGTGAGATGTTTGTTGGTATGTTGTAGGATGGGATAGTCTTGCCTGGGGACCTTGTCTAATAGAAATTCTCTACATCTAGTTACTTGAAATTTCCTATTGATCGGGTCAGTCGAGGAGATGCGGGGTGACCTTACTAATGGTGTGGGTTTGGGAGCACATTGTTGTGTTTCATCCTCTAGTTGGTAGGTAGTTAGAAGCTAGTATGCCATATTTTTATTTGTATGGAGTTGTGATGTAGACCCATGTTGGAGATATAGGTTATTGGAGGAATGGGATCGACATACTAGTAAAATTAATATTGAGGCCTTATAGAGACAGTGCACAGTGGCCAGATCAGGACCAACATTTTTCATGGTGCAAGAAGGAGAGATATTTGATTGGATGGATAGTCCACTCACAACACATTATTAAATGATATCTACTAGATTGGGTAATGAGATAGTTTGGAGAGGTACAAAATGTGCCTTAGGAAACCGCAAAGTTCACATGAGGTATATCCATGGGTCTAATGATTCATGTGGTTATAGAAGAGAATGATATAAATGCACTGCAACTAGTGTAGTGGGCCTAGAGGGGAGGTCTAGCAGATCCAATCATGACTATAGAGTATGATACATGGTGGAACACACATAGACCAATTCCCTCTACAGATCCTGATCAACCAACAGTAGTATAATGTCGAGGTAGGGGCCCACAATTCCAGAGAGGATGACAAGGAGGTGGAGGGAGGGGGGATGATGATAGAGACGGATGTGGGGGAGAGGAGGCAAGAGGCATAGGATAGGTAGGTATCAAGGGAGACCACTATCCCTGATCTAAGGGGAGGGCGAGGAGGAGAGATGGGAGGAGGAGGTAGTTGGGGAGGAGTGACATGAGGAGATGCCCACTCTAGGGGTGGGTCATTAAGACATGGAGATGGAGGAGGTAGTTAAGGAGGAGAACCAAGAGAGGAGGAGATATGGGAGGAGGATATGGGGGAGGAAAAGTGAGTCCTCCAAGAGAGGATAGTCATGGGGGTGGATGTGGAGGTTGCGTTGGAGGAGGTTCCTATCAAAGATGGGGATGGACAAGTTGATCAATAGGTAGCTACCTTTCAGACACATTATCATAGGCTATGGCCCAAATCTAGGCACTAGAGGTTGAGGTGGGAGCCCTACAATAAAAGAGGGACATAGTAGTGATTTTGAAATAGGAGGTCAATCAGCGGGTTATCAATTTTATTACCACCCTCATTGGGATGAATGTAGATATGGCTAATGCACTTCTGAGAACAGACAGACGTGAGTAGTAGTAAAAATATTTATATGAAGTTGAGGTTCCACTAGAGAAAAGAGCACCTAGCTCATCAGTGTCTTTGATTAGTGGTAGGTCACATAGAAAATGATCACATAGAAGGTCACAGAGTAGTGGAAAGTTTTTAGGGCCATATGAGAGGCCATCCTCAGAGCACGGGTATTTAAGGTCCCCAAAATAGTCACCACAACGATCACCAAGATGGGATGTGGGTAGCTCTGGTTAGACCATATTTTGACATTGTATCAGGACACAACTTATAATTTTTACCATCGATCCTTTGAGCTCTATTTTTTCGGGATATATGATACATCTTGACAATATACTATGACACATTTTGAGTGATATATATGATATGATTTTGGCGGTGATTTATATGATATTCTTTTCTATTTTATGTGTTTATGATGTTCTATGATGGATGATTTTTATGCAATGATTCTATGTGTTAATGTATTATGGATGGCTTAATGTATGTTTATGAGATGATATTTAGATGATAGATGGATGTTTTTGATTTCATGGTATTATGGATGAAAATGTGATGATTATAAATATTATGTGAATGCATTATGATATATGTCTGTAAGAGAGGAGGACCAACCACTTGAAGGCCCCAGGTCAGGAAAGGAAAAGAGCAATATGGCTGCCCTAACTTACCTTAGTTTAAAGAAAGTTTAGCATAGGTGGGATGAGGATGATGAGGACTATAAGGTCCTTTGATCACTTTGTAAACCCCAAATTCAAGGGGAGGCCAGGTGAGTCAATGTATAGAATAAACTTTATGTCTCAGGTAGCTCTCTGACGGAGGACAAAAGCGCGGTTCTAGGATGATAGCCCGACGCGCTCGCATCTCATAGGTGCGTTGGCATCCATATGGCCATAAAACTAGAGAGACGAGGCTAGAATCTAAAATAGGTACTATCAACCTAGTTTAAGATTTTCTAGAAGTGAAGAATAATACTAAGAAGAGTGGGAATTAAAGACAAAATTGATAAAGGAAATAGATTATCGCAAGGGTGACGAAGATGATTTCGCACAAAAGTCTTCTCAGCAGCTTGCCCCAAGATCTCTCCACCTACACACAATAAAGAGGGAAAATGTTGGGGGGATTTTTAGGGGTTTTCCTTAGTCAGACCCCCGTTTTGGTTTTCCCACCTCCATGGACAGCCAAGTTTACAACGATAGGAATAATATGATAAAGAAGAGAAAACAAGCTACATAAAAAAAAGACACTGAATAAATAGTACGTTCTTACTCAACCAAAATGATAGAGAAGATAAGAGGAGCTTACCACCTCCTTCCAAAGAACTCAAGGCTAGTGTAGGAGAATATGGGAGGAACTCAAGCCTCTACTGCAATGGTGTTTTTCTTTCGCTTGCACTATCGAAGTGATGGAATGGTAGATTGTTGCTATGAAGTGTGAAGTGCTACTACAAATCTTGGAGTGAATGCTTGAAGTGTGGAGATATCTTGATGACCCAAAAATATCTTTCCAAAACTCCCTGAATGAATGAGAGAGTGAAGAATATGAAGGAAGGATATGAAAATGGCCATATTCAAGTTGACCAGCTGAAGGGAAGCGTTACACTTTGAATTCCAATAGGAAGTGTAATGTATTTGTAGACTCGAGCTGCAGGAATCTTCTAGGGATGTAAGCACACCATGAGGATGTCCCTAACAGAAATGCCTCCACCGACACAAAATAAGTGCCAAGTGTGATGTGAGTAGTGGGCTTAAGTGGAATTAAGCCTCCGCCTTAGGTTTTTTGAAGTGTAAGGGGGTAAAGGGGAATTTGTGTTAGGGGTACAAATTCATGCCTATACCATTTTCCCCCACTTTATCGAGCATGATTATTGATGAGAACTTGCTTCGATAAAGTAGAGTAGTAAGGAACTAACAAAGTAAGATATGTATACCTGAAAGCAAAGCATGGTCTCGTGAACTCAGAAGTGCAGAAGTAGACTCCATAGTTCCACATAACTATAAAGATGAAGTACAAAGGTGCCTCATAGGATCATGGTTTTGCAAGGGAGGAATCCTTCAATAAATATCACATGAAGGAGACCGAGCGAAGAGGACACCATAGAGTTAGAGATGGTGACATGTTTACCCATAGATAAAACATGTTAGGAAGCATCCACGCAGGCCAATAAATGGATAGTCACATAGACCATCGCTAAGTTGCAATACTTTCAAAGGGATCCCTTAGGAACCCTTAAAAAGGAAGGAGGGTCCACTCAAGGGACGTGTTGTTTGAAAAGTGAAGTCTAGTTGATATGCCCCCGAGCTAGACACGAAGATGTGAAACCGGTCTAGTTGGGTTGCTCCTAGGCTAGACACCATATAAATCATTGCAGACTTTTGAAGGGGTCCCTTGGGAACCCAATGTGAAAGGGAGGGGTCCACTCAAGGTATGCACTTTTCAAAAGCTAAGGTCTTCCTTCTCGAATCGATTCATCATCAAGGAATTATTTTAAAATATGTTCACTTAATTAGGGAATTTTAAAGGAAGGACATGCCCCCATGTGAGGGGAAGATTCAGACTATTACCGCTTCAGAGGAAAGTTTCCAATTCCTTTCTTTACGAACCCATGATGAAGGAAACATGTTACATTAGGGTTTCAAGTTGAGTATACAATTCTAAAGGAAAAAATTTGTGAAGGGTCTTGAGGAATGATTCACTTCACAACGAATGCATTTCCTAAAGATCGAGTGATGTAGGAGTGGTGTTGTCACACATGAAAGGGATAAATCAAGAAAAGAAGAGAGAATCATAAAGGGGAAGAAAAATAAAAGAGAAGCGAACACGAACAAAGGGTATAGGGGGATCTGGTTTTGCAGCTTTAGATATGAATTCATATATATAAATAATAGGTAACCATGGTGTGAGGTGAAATATCATCAATCCCCAACTAGATCAAGAAGAATGCATGGAAGACAAAGTGAATAAAAAATTGGGTCAACATGGAAGGAATCTTAAATGCTCCCAACGCTTTGCATCATCCCCAATTTACCAAAATTCAATCACAAACATGGAAGAAAGATGATATATATATAAGAATGTTTACAACACAAACACCATGCCTATATCCAAGCACCAACAGGGGTGATGAGGGTCATCCAGGCACATACAACATGATCATGGGTGAATCACATCACAACACACACACACACACACACACACACATCTAATCTAAAGATCATGAAGAGGGTCTCCCCATAACACTGGTCGACTAAGACTTTGTCATCTTCCCACTCTAGATCATCATAAGGGGAATGATGACGAGCTTTCAATGGTGTAATGTTAAGGGGAGGAGTTTTTGATCCTCCCAAAATAAGGGCCAAGGTAGAGGTACCTATGAGGTCTTTGTCACACAACTCTTGTGGGTCTAAGTTCAACAACATCATGAAGATTGATGACAATATTAGAACTTCATCCACTGAGTTAAACATACACTTAACAAGAGTTTCATGTTTCACCTCATCAAATGCTAGGCTCATCGAGAGACTCAGGAGCATTGAAAAACTCAAGGGAGGCTGGGACTGGTTTTGTCACTAGGATAGAAAAATTCAGTGTAGGGCCACCTTTTAGAGAATGTAGTCTCTTCTTATGCCCTTTATTGCTCCAGGGACCACATTCTACCTTCTTCTTCGTTGAAGGAGGTGAACTCCCCATAAACAAAGAAAGATGGATAGTGGGATAGGAGGACATAACCGTAGTGGATACAACCAAAGTATTAACCATATCCATGAGATTTTGGAAAGGCAAGACATTCGACATGGAATTCAATAGGGGCGGCTCCACATAAGGGACAATAAATACCTACACCTTTCCAGGTGCATGTGCACTCATAGCAGAAGACATAAGAGATTCAGAGCTATTTTGGATAGGGTAAGAAGGAGGGAGGGAGGAGGACACAGCAGGAGGTGTGATTTTTCCCTCCTCCTTCTTCTATAAAGAAGCTTGCTTAGGTAGGAGAGCCTTTTCCCAATGCTTACGCTCACGTGCAAGGCAATTTCTATGGCTCTTCAAACCAAAAGTTGAAGCTTGCGAAGGGATAAAGGATTATTGCTCAACCATGGGAATGTCCTCCATGGCTGGTTCTAATAGGACAAACTCTTGAGTGAGAGAAGAAGGAGAATTTTTTAAAACAATAGGAGGAATTGATCCCAACACCTTAGTGGTGGGCTTCTTCCTTCTTCAGGGAATGGGAAGAGGTCGCAAGGAAAATTCTCTTCACGAGCCTTTCTTTCTGCTCTACAGATAGTGCTAGGGTCATGGGGATCCATTAGGGAGATCCGATATCCTAATCTTAGGTTTTTGCCAAGAAGGAATCATCAGAGTCAACAGGTAAAGGCCAAGCTTGTTCATCCAATAATCCTCCCAAGAAAGGGGAGTAGATGAGTCAGTCCAAGAGGGAGCGAGATTCTCCTTCCCCTTTTGAGAGGAGGAGGCAGTTGGCAGCTCCATTATGGGAAGGGTCAAATTTGGTTGTCCTTTGTCCCCAATTTTATACTTCACATAGTTCTTGTAAAGTAGGTCCTTTCTTGGAGGGAGTGGACTGACTAGAGTGGGCCAAAAGTGATCCAACAAGTATCCCCCATGAGACACCATAGGCTAGTATCCAGTATCATGCACTACATGTATGGCATCCTCATGGGAAAACTCAATACATTTATGAATTATAGAGGTAATCCCATTCATGGAAGATATCCAAGGTATACCTAGCTTCACTCTAAATAAGTGTGACTTGGGAATAACATCAAGGACTGTGTCTACATTCCTAGGTCCAACTAGGATGGAAAAAATTATTGATCCATAAGGTTTAAGAGAAATACCATCGTGTGTGTGGATGATGGATTTTGTGTTTTCATATTCCTCTCTTTGAAGGGAGTTTAGGAGTAATGTATCCTTCATGATGGCATTCACTCTACTCGTGGGGTCAACCAAGACCCTGGTCACAATGTTGCCATTCAAGCAAGAGGGAATGTAAAGTGGAGAGGGTTTATCATTTGTTGGTACATCTTGTGAGGTGAATGTTATGTTCAGTGAACCAACTAGAAGATGAGGAGAGGGAGTAATAGTAACCATGTTAACATACACCTCAAGATAAGAAACATAATTAGAGGGATCAATAATCATGTTAGCAGAATGTGACATAAATGGTTTCATCTATATCTACAAGTCAATATTGTCTTTTGCCACTGATTAGTTCATATTTTTTTTGTTCCCATCAAGATGAATAGTACTGTCCTTGATGTAATACTCTATCTCATTATGCAGGAACATGCAACATTCGATATCGTGTCTATTAACTTGAGGGTATTGGCAATAAGTATTTGCTTCAAACCAGTTAGGATACGATTCCCTAACTGGCTTAGGTGTTGGCAAGCTAACGATCTTTTCCTTTAACAAAATTTTCAAGATGGAAGAATAAGATTCTAATAGATTTGTAAACTTTTAGTCTTGCTTGAGGCCATTGTTATCTACAGTGGCTACTACATTTTCAATGACTTTTCCTTTCTAGAGATTGATATGATAGACTTCCCTTCAGGACAGGAGCACGAAGAGGAACCCCTAAACTGAACCACCATCTGTTGGTACTCCCGTAAAGTTGCACATAGATGCACAAAAGAAGAGTATTTCATAAGGGTGAACTTCTCTTTCCAATGCCTTTGTAAGTTCCCTATGAACACCTTCTTCACATTGGAGTCAAGTAACGGGTATGATATTTGTGAGAAGAGCACTTGATATCACCCTATAAAGTCTATAAGCTTCTCATTATCTCCTTATTTACATCTAATAGAATCAGAGAAGGTCATATTTGGTCTGATGTTGGTTTGGAAATATCATAGGAACTAGTTCACAAGCTAATCAAATGTAAAGATGGAATTTTTAGGTAAGGAATAGTACCACTCGAGTGTTGTATCCTTGAGGGATTGGGGAAATGGTTTTTCCATCAATGCATTATGATCGAAGAAGTTTGTGCATAAGGCGTTAAAGGAAAAAACATGTGTCTATGGGTCCACTTTACCACCATATTTCTTGAATTTAGGAAACTCCATCCCTTGCGAGAAAGGAGTGTTTAGAATTGCAACTGACAATAGCCTATGTCGGAAGAAGGGTTGGAAAATAGGTTAGGTCAAGGCATGGGAAAGGTTTTCTAGCTGGTTTTGCATCTTCCCAATTTTCTAAAGAAGGGTATTCAAAATAGTTTCATTAGAAGGCATGGGACCACTAGAACCACCACCAGAGCCACCGCCTAGACCACCATCATGACTGCCGCCAGAGCCACCACCGATGCCACTACCGCTAGTGTGAATTCCGTCAGAGCCACCACCACTTTAAAGGCCATCACCATGACGTCCGTCGGAACCACCTCCACCAAAGCCACCTCCACTTCCAAATTTTCCACCACCAAATCCTCCATTGATCATCCCACCAAATCCTCCACCATTGGAGGTAGTAGAAGGGGTGAAGTGGAAACCTAAAGGGTTACTATTTACCTTGATAGTTTCAAATTTTTTGGAAGCAACGGGCATACTGACTGAAGGGATCAAGTTAGCCATATACACAGACGTAGGAGGCATCAAAATTTCTAATTGTCTCTCACATTATTCGAAGGGGCCACTTCATACCATGTGACTACGGTCTACAAGGGAACATGCTTCAGCCAAACTGGTAAGACTAGCCAAGATTTCTACACCTATATGGTATTTTCCAACCATGTATCTTATTTCACTGATAACTCTAGCGGCCCTAGCTAGTTTTGGGTTTCCTTCCAAGTGATTTTCCAAGGCACCCAACCCCTTACTAATACTAGCGACGTATTCAAAAGGGATATGGACGGCCACACACTTGTTAATGGATGAGAAGTTTGGTGATGCAGGAGGGGTAGGGATGCGATCAATTTTATCAAGGAATTTAGATTCACCCCGCGATACATGCTCGTGCACAAACATACCACCCGTAGAACTATAGAAGAGACCAGTAGTGAAACTAGAGGAGACCTTCTTCTCCATCGAAATGTGTCTCAAATGTCTCCTAACAATATTCCCAGGGGTCATAGGTTGGGTTGTGATGCTCATAAACTCCACAACACATAGGGATACTACAAGCAGAGGGTATAAGGGGAAAAATCAAAACACCAATGAAAGAGTAGACATTGGTTCACGTTGGATTCACCAAAAATGTAAGAGAGGGGACCAACCACTACAAGGCCCCAGGTCACGAAAGGTGAAGAGCATTATGGCTACCCTAACTTACCTCGGTTTAAAGGAAGGTTAGGATAGGCAGGATGAGGATGATGAGGACTATAAGGTCCTTTGATCACTTTGCAAACCCTAGAGTCAAGGGGAGGCCAGGCGAGTCAATCTCTAGAGTCAACTTTGTGTCTCAGGTATCTCTCTATCAGAGGATAGAAGTGCGGTTCTAGGATGACAACCCGATGCGCTTGCATCTCACAAGTGCGCTAACGTTCGTACAGCCAAAGATCTAAAGAGACGAGGCTAGAATCTAAAAGAGGGACTATCAACCTACTTTAAGAGTTTTGGGAAGTGAAGAATAAGATTAAGAAGAGTGAGACATAAAGACAAAATTGATAAAGTAAATAGATTACCCCAAGGGTGACGAAGATGATTTCGCACAACAATCTTCTCACCAGCTTGTTCCAAGTTCTCTCCACCTACACACAATAAAGAGGGAAAATTTTGGGGGGTTGTTTAGGGGTCTGCCTCAGTCAGGCCCCCATTTTGCAATGTCTTTTTTTTACGTATCTTTTTTGAAATGATAGGAATAAAATGATAAACAAGAGAAAAAAAAAGGTAGAAAAAAGACACTACAAAATAGTGTGTGCTTACTCAACAAAAATGATAGAGAAGATAAGATGAACTTACCACCTCCATCCAAAGTGCTCAAGGCTAGTGGAGGAGAAGATGAGAGGAACTCAAGACTCTAATAAAATGATTTTTGTCCTATGCTTGCACTATCAAAGTGATGGAATGGTAGATTGCTACTATGAAGTGTGAAGTACTGCTACAAATGTTGGAGTGAATGCACGAAGTTTGGAGAGATCGTGTAAAGATGACCCAAAAATATCTTGCCAAAACTCCCTAAATGAATGAGAGAGTGAAGAGTATTAAGGAAGGAGATGAAAACAACCATATTCAGGTTGGCTACCCAAAGGGAGGCATTACACTTCAACTTCCAATAGGAAGTGTAATGTCTTTGCAAACTCCAGCCGTAAAAATCTGCCAGGGATGTAAGTGCACCGCGTGGACGTCTGTGCACCATGTGGGAATCCCTAAAAGAAATTCCTCCACCAACACACAAAATAGGTGCCAAGTATGATGTGAGAAATGGACTTAAGTGGAATTAAGTCTCCACCTTAGGTTTTCTCAAGTGTAAGGGGTACAGGGGAATTTGTGTTAGGGGTGAAAATTCACGCCTATACAATGTCAAAATGATATGATTATGCAATGCTTATTTCTACTGAATGAGATGTTTTAGAATGTATGTTAAATGAACATGCAATGTAATAAATGGATTATGCTTATGATATGATGTGGATTATTTCTAATGTAATATGATTTGGATTATGTTATATGAATGCAATCTATATTTTTGTATTTTCTCATGCAATATAAATTAACTAATATGATGATTCCTATGACGATAATGATATGTATAATGCTACCTAACATTATCATGAATGCAAGATATTTTTTGTGTGTCATAGGATGTTGTCAAGATGTAGATAGAAGAAATGTTAGTGTGGAAGATATGGATGTTAGCATGGTGTTAGTGAAGACAACCTGAATATATATATATTGTTATGTAAATCTTTGCACTTAATCATCAATGGGCGGTAAAATATGACAAATGGACCAAAAAATCCATAGTATGAGATAGACCAAGGTGTGTAGGTCATCTACCTATAAAAAAAATAGTCACAGATAAGGAATGTCATGACTCATACTAAGGGAAAAGTTGTCCCAGTCTTTTTTCCAAGACAATCAACAAACAACAATCAAAGAAAAGATGAGCCATGAGACATCATCACTCCTCTAAATCCTTTCTAGGACATTCTTGAGGAAGCTAATAGCATGACTCAAAAGACAATTCAAAAATATAAGACAAAATAGACCCACAAAATCAAAATCCATTCAGAGTGTTTGCCAAGAATTGTTTTCCAATAACTATTTGCCAACATTTGATTGTGAGTGATGTGTTGATTGTTTTGACAAAGCCTGGTTTCAGGAAAAGAAACATGTCGTATAATATGTCAATTATGGTTTCAATCATGTGACCACCTGTATAAGGTGAATGATAAATTTTCACGAGTGACAATTTTTGGTTTCAGGAAGGACACATCCTATATAAGACAGTTTTTTATTGTCTAGATGTTGGTTTGATTGTTTGACTGATTGGACTTGAAGACTTGTTAACTAGTTTTCCTTGTTTTTTCTTGACTTTTATGTTGAATTTTTTTATGATTATTTGTGTCTGATGACAATGCCTAACTTATTGTGACTAACTTGATAAACTCTAAAGGGCTAACCTAGGTGGCCTTGGGGGCTCATTGATTGATGGTCTTGCCTACGTTATACACATAGAGACCTTGTAGCTCAACATGACTTGAATTTGTTTTATTGACAAAGGTCCGCATCATGATTTGATATTTATTTGAAAAACCTAAAAGGATTGAACTAATGCCTCGAGGGTGCATCAACAGATGGCCTTGCCTATGTTAATTCATAGAGGCAATGTAGTTCGATAGGACTTGCAGAGATGTGATGTGACAATGACTTATTTTTTGGAATTTTCACAGATTATGCAGATGTTTTTGAATTTTGACATGTTTTGATTTGTTTATCTTTTTGAGGTTTTGATATTTTTTTGTCTTTTTGGGAATTTTTTTCTTTTTTTTCTTTTTTGATATAGTGACCTCCAACAACAAGTGTAGGATCCAGTGAAGATGTAGGTCAAGTATTTTTCCTCAATCAACTATAAGACCAATTTATTAGGGATGGGATGGATGAATGCCAATGTATGAAGGGTGGGTATGAAAGACACATAATGGCAATCATTCCAAGTTATGGAAAGGACTAGTTGGATTATTTTGGATGGAAAATAAAATGTGACGTATGGATGTACTATGGGTGAAGTGGAAAGCTAGATAGAACGATGATAGATGAGGGAGCAAAGATTGACTACACATGGCACCTTTTTTCCAGGTTTTCACCATGGTACTTATCAAAAGCACCATCGAAGTAGTTTTCACTATTCAATGGATTATTTTCCTTTCATATTTTCATAATTTTTTTGGTGTTACCAAGACACCTATTTGCTAGGTTTTCATCAAGGTAATGATTGTTTGGTACTTTTTTTCTATGTTTTTCTAATTATGACAAGAGATCTCTAAAGCTAGGTGTAGAGTTGATAATTCCCTAATCTATAGGCTATCATGATGATGCATTGACCTTGGTTGGATGATTGTGTTAAACAAAAGGATGTGATCTAAATGAGGAGTGTGAGTGGAAAATATGAAGGGAAAAAGATGTGGTAGATGAAAGAGGCCATGGTATGATCCCTAATGTGCACACTATGTGGGCCATCAGACTTTAGGCGAAAAGGAGCTTGGGTGACCAATGAGATAGATTACATGGAGGGGTCTTCATTAAAGGTCCATTGAAAAACATCACCAATGGTGGTGGAATGATATAACAGATGTGTGAACATCAATGAATTGGGTGGAGTTTATGGAATAAATGAAATTGACAAGGATAGATACTTTGGATCATCAAGCTCTTATTTTCAATTTTTACTTTGATATATGCTCCTAGTGGTTTTTGATAGAGAGGCATGATTGGAGATCAACTTTTTCTTATTTTTTATTCATATTTTTATTTGTCCAATAGATTTTTATTTTGGCTAGAGAGCTTGTCTTGATATTCTTTTCTTTTCAAAATGTCTTTTGATTCTTGATCTTCTTTTAAAGGTAGCTCTTTCATAAGAGCTTTTCCCTTGTTCTTTTCTTGAAATATGACTTGTTGATCCATGTATATGATGTGGATGGATGTGAGTGATATGGGTGAAATGGATGGAGTGAAAGAAGACTTTGGTGGATGATTGAGAGTGGTGATGTCATCAATAGAGTTTTTAGGACTATCCTTTTTGGTATTGTTAACATCAAAGGAGGCTTGCACATCCTTGACATCTTGGAAAGATGTCTTAGTAGAGGCAACAATATAATATGAATATCCTAGCCCAAGGTAAGTGGGATGGAAGGATGATGACTTGATATCTTCAATGAGGTCATGATCAAAGAGTAGGTTATCATAGATGTTCGGGTTGCATATGGGGTTATCATGGATGTGAAAAAGTTTGAATGGAAGCAGATATGGCAAAGGCAGATGTATCATCAAGATCCCAACAACTTTCAATCCAAGAACAACCATATTTTTGCATTCCTTCTATAGCTATCTTGACATCATTGTTGGAATTTTGAACCTTCTCATCGATATTAGCATTGTCTTTTGTCAATAAATTATCCATGTGGTATTATCCATATCGCATGTCATGGACTTGGACCTTGGGTTTTGATGGCGTGATAAATGAAGTGGATTATTTGGTTGAGGAAGATGGGTTGATGTAGGGAGATGATGAGGCTTCTTGTTTTTCAGGAACTTGTAATGGAGTAGTCCCTTTCATATTGTTGCAATATTAAAAGGGATCACGATTGTCTGCGACTGTAATTTCAGTTCTTTTGTGAGGAAACTTGAGGCATTGATGGTACATGGATGGTATGGTCTTCATGGCATGGATACATGGTCATCCAAGGAGGAGGTTGTATGGAAGTTCAAGTTCCAAGACATGGAATGTGGTGTTCAGGACAACCACTCCAGCTCTCATTGGGATTTTGATGACACCTTTGGAAGAGCATTCTTCATCATCATATGCCTTGATAACAATGCTTTTATTTGTGTCTACACATGCTTCAGATAAGCCTAATGCCTTAACCAATTTTAGGGTACAAATATTCAATCCCACTACATCATCTACCAACACTCATTTGAATTTATGTTTGTACATGAAGACTTCAAGGTGCAAGGTGTCAGCCTCCTATAATGATTTTAATAAATAAGCCTTTACAACCATGATTCAGAGATTGGACATCTAACCTAAATATCCATTTTAACCATGATGAAGGTACATTTAAATTTTCAACCCAAGTATGTGAACTTGAAATGGGTCAGCACAGTATGTGCACTAGGAACTTCAAAGTAGTCATCTTTATTCTATAGCTAAGAAAGATTCAATACTGAAAGAAAATTGCATGGAAAGGAACAAAGTAAATGTTGAACATCACTCAACAATTAAACTAGGTTGAACATGCATGACAGGAATGAAAATCTGAACAAAAAATAAGGGAATACTTTGTTTGCTTTGGCTACAGGAATAGTCATAGAATGGAATTCTAGTGGGTGGAAGAATAGTTAGTTCCATATTCTAAACTAAGTACTAAACAAAATCTAATAATTAATCTAACAAGACTAAAGGATGGATTACTCACCAATTGGACCCCCTTGGATGATTATCCTCTAAAACTAATGTAAACTCAAATAATCAACTTAGAACTTCATCTTATTAATTGGAAAATACAATTACAGAAGAGTTCCATGTCTGGAAATGCTTATTATATGATCAAATACAACATCAATAACTCAACAACTTGGTAACCTTCAAACTCCTAAAGAAGGAGAATTTGAACCTTATTTATCCTACCAACTAAACAAGGAAATCAACTCCTACTAACTGGGAGGATTCCATTTAGGGAAAGCAGAGAAATAATGAAAGGGCAGCTACACATGTAGGGAATCTACTCAGACATGCAAGTCCAACCGTAGACTTAACACTGTAGTAATGCTCACCACTGCTCAACATCATGAAAGATCAATACAAGGTGGTTACATGTGGCTGAAAATGGGAATCTTCATCCTCATCCTTCAATTGACCTTTGAATGATTCCTCTACATGACCAACTGGTGGCTGCATTTCTCAAATTAGCATCCTCAAGTATGTCTACTGGCAATGTTAGTACGCATAATAATTGCACATCTATAACCACCTTAAATAACAATCATTAACCACATGAAAAATTAATATAGACAGTCCACAAAATAGGCTAATATAATTAAAAATGGTAGAAATGGAATCAAACCCAATGTCTATGGTTGAGGGAAACATTATGAAAATATCAACATTTAATATCAAATTCCATGTCAATTTTAGAAAGTAAACTATATATTCTACCTAGATTTTGACCAAAAACTAGGCTTATCACTCCCCCCAACTTAACATCTTGTTGGTCCTCTAGTAGGGGAAGAACTATTTTTCTATTTGGTCAAGGCTCTGAATTTTGTAATTGATACCTATCCAATATCAGTGTTTGTTGAGTGCGAGTCAAGGTCCCAATAAAATCCTCCCATTTTTTCAAGTCTTTTCCATCTTTGTTTTTCTTCAGCAATGTCATAGCGATAGAATCTGAAATTTTGAACAGGCCACAAGAGGATAGGTGGCTGAGAAGTCAAGGGAAGCCACTCTCGGCCCTTTTCTCTCCCAAGTTGAATGTACCTTTCAATCCTTTTTATCGTTGCATGATAGTTCTGGATGGAATGAGGTTCGGCCTGTTTCAACTCATTAGTTAAAGTGTTCCATCTTTGTGATAGATATCCTTTCATGGTGTTCTCTTTTTCTGATGTCTTTACTTTGTATTCACTATAAACTACCTCAATTCAAGGCATAATTTTGTTACCATAGCTAGGCTTGAAAAGCATTATGTTCCAGTCTCTATAAATATCCTTGGGGTTTATTGATTCTGCTCTAATGGCCAAAGGGATACTAGATTCCCTCTTCCTATAAGCATTATATTGTTCTCCCTAGCTAATCTCATTTTGCACCCAAGACATGAATTATCTTAGTTGGATATCTCCAACATACAGTAGTGGGTTATAGTCTTGGTCTTGAGCTACAAAAAAAAATATGTAAATAAAACTCACATAACAAATTCTTCATTTCAAGGGAGGCAATCCTATAAGAATTGAAAATTTTAGTGGGGGTCTCAATTGAGGGATTCAATCCTGAGATGTGTCATGACAGCTGAAAAGGGAGATATTTTTCCTTTAGGTGCAGAGAATAAATGCTTGGAGGGGTTCTACATTCTAGAATTTGTGGCTCCAGGGGAAATTTTGTCCACCCTCTCTTTTAGAGAGGCAATCTCCTCATTCTTATCTTCAATAATTTCATCCCTCTCTTGAATTTCCTTTTTCAATCTTCACTTTTCCTTTTTCCATTCTTTCTCTCGCTTTTGTATCTCTTTCCATAGATTTAAAATAATTTTATATACTAAAAAATCAAGACGATTATGAATTCCTATCAAGGTTTTTCTTGATGGTTGCACCCCATATATCACTAATTGCAAAGATTCAGGTTGTCTTATTGGCTCAGGCTATGGAGGAAAAAAAATTTCTCCCACTTCTTGCTACATGGCCTCTTGTTCTTGTTCCTATAGTTGCTATAGGAAATATTGATCTAATTCTTGGTCTTGCTGTAGGAACTTTGTATTTTCCTCATGCTCTTGAATTTCAACTTCCTCTATAATGGCAGTAAGATCTACCAGGGTCACTTTTTTCTGCCTCTTCGAATACATCCTTTTCTTTGAATTTTTCCTACCCCATTGGGGCTTCTATGTTGTTATGTGATGTCCTTCCATGCTTAGGGTTTCCCTGTGAAGGCATATCAACAGTTGATTTTGATTTCTTAAGAGGGCTCTCACATTTTCCTTTGGCTAAAGGATGAATAGTGCTAGCCTTTCTCTTCTTAGGACTTGACACCTCTCTTTCCATAGGTTGTGTTTTGGCTTTTCCTTTTCCTGCCTCTACCTTCTTCTTTTGTGTCCTAGTTCTTACTAGGGTTTCAACTGGAACATCATCATCAAAGTCCGATGAAGAACTTTCTTTTTTAGAGTGCCCTATTTCTGAGGAACTAATTTCCATGGCCCCTTTTACTATAGGAGGATTCATACTAGGGACTGCACCAAAGTTTTAAGCAACAGAGGTGGCTTCAGTCATTCTTAATCTCTTGCTAGACCTATGTCGTTGGGGTAAAGCCCTAGATTGCAGCTGATCAGGTCTAAATTGATTAATATTTACAAATTCCTCCCAGGTCATCTTGGGTGCTATATCATGGAAAGATTTTTCAACCAACAATTTGATGAGGCAATGGTGTGAGATAGAGTTGTCCCTACCTTTTTGAGTTTCAGCCAGCATGATGGAGAGAAGGTTGTATAAGATGTTAGGAACATTCATCATTCTTTCGTGCCTCATGTGACTCAAAATTTTGAAATGTACTAAATCTAAGTTTGACAATCAACCCTCACAAGTGAGGTACCTAATAATATAGATGGTTGTTTTCTTCCATGGATTGGGTAGAGAGGCTCTTTTGGAACCCTTCTTGTCTATACCAATTGGAGGGTCACCATGCATTGTGATTATGGCCCTTGCTGACTTGGCATCTCTAGAAATAGGGTAATTCTCACCATCAGTAGGTAACCCTATAACTTCTACAATTATCTTCTTAGTTGCCACAACCTCTAGTCCTTTTACTATGGCTTTTCCCTCTGAAAATGTTTGGGCAAAAAATAGTGCAATGCCTTCATTGAAACTGTCTAGCTTTAGGAAGTAGTCCAACCAACCATAGTTTCTAAATTTAGGTAGGCATTGTGCATCCTACAATAAGGTATCATGAGTCGAAGGCTCATTTTGAATTAGTTTTCCTCCCATTTCTACAATCACTATCACTCTAAAAAATTCCTTCCCTGCCTGAAAAAAATTCCTTTCTACAACACTTGTTAGCTAAAATTGTCCTACACCAATGTCGACTGAATTTCCTTTTCTAATTTCTTCTTTTGCAATTAGAGATTATGATGGAGTAAATAATGGAAAATATGAGGTAATAAAAAGGATTTATGATGAAAATAAATCATGGAGGAAATTTAGTGTCACATCACAGATGTGAGTCATCTCTCATTCAAATTTTAAATCAGTTCAACTAGATTTACTGACATAGACAAATCATGGATTGACATGTAGGCAATGTACCTACATCTTTCCTTTCCCCCCAACCTAAATTTGGATATGTGTCCACACATGTGGGATGGCAGTAGTGATGTCATAGGGGATATGAAAATTATGTGAACATCTATACTAATTGTACAATGATTAAATGAATGCACTAAAAAGATAATTAAGAGAGAAATTAATGCCCACATACCTAAATTTGTGGAGGATACGTTGCAAACATCACGGACAAATTATTGTTCACCTTTTTAGGAAATAAATTGAGTAATCAATAATGATGAAATGGAATGATGTGAGATGGAATGAAGTGATGGAAGAGAGAGAAATGTGGCACGGATGGGCGAATGGGTGAATAAATGGACTTCTACAAAAGAAAAATTCCACTTAATTATCTATAAGGAGGGACACTAGGTCCACTACCTTCAGCTGCATGAAGCTCAGGTGTTGTAGGTTGGATGAATTTTTGTAGTAACTCTTCTTTGAAAGTTGTCTTGTGATACAATCTGAGACGATGACCATTGACTAGTAACTTGAATCTGACAGGGTCAATGGTGGTGAGCTGAATAGCTCCATTGGGAAAGACCTCAACAACTTCATATGGTCCTAGCCACCTTGTCTACAATTTTCCTACATTGTCTTGATTTCGTGATTAATAAAGAAATGCCTAGTCAATTAGCTAAAATTTCTTCTCTTTGATAAATTTTTCATGCCATTTGATTCTTTGATTCTTTGATTCTACATGAATTCAGTGTGGTGTAAGGTTTTCTTCCTCATCTCATCTAAAGCACTCAGCTGCATGATTCTTTATTTTTGTGCCTCAGAATATTCATCCCTAAGTCTATTACAATTCTAAGAGTTTTGTGCTTGAATTCATTGGGCATCATAGTTGTCTTCCCATACATTAACTCAAATGGAGTGAAGACTATAGTAGTTTTTAGGGTGGTTTTGTAGACCCAAACTGCTTCTGATAATCTATTTTCCCAATCCTTTCTATGAATAGCCACTATTTTGGTTAGAATGGCTTGAATTTCTCTATTGGTCACCTCAACTTGTCCATTGTCTTAACAATGATAAGGAGTATACTTTTTGTTCCTTATGTTATATTCATTGACTAGTGCTGTAACAAGTGTTGAGGTAAACTGAGCTCCTTGATCAGTCGTTATTTCTCTTGGCACTCTATATCATGTGAAAATTTCTTCATAAAGAAATTTTGCAACTTTGTTATCTCTAGCATGTTTCATGGCCTTGAATTCTACCCATTTAGTTACATAATCAATGTATACCAGGATATAAGACTTACCATTTGATGGGGGATCAATGGGTCCCACAAAATCCAATCCCCATTTGTCAAAGTGAGTGACTACTACTTGAGGGTAGAGTGGCATCTCATATGATTTGATTGGCCAGACCATTCTTTGACACCTATCACATTTCCTTGTATATCTTCATGCATCCTTATGGAGTGTAGGCTAATAGTATCATGTGTTCAAAATCTTCATTGTTGTCTGCTTGGCTACAAAATTCCCTCCACAGGGTTCATCATGACATGCATGCAAAATGTCATATGTCTCATCTTCCCTCACACATCTTCTCATAACATGATCTGGTCTAGTATAATACAAGCATCAAGCAATCCATGTAAAAGAAAAATATTTTTCAATGAGCACTCCTCTCTTTTGGAGAGAAGTGGGGAGGAAATCTCCCTATCACAAGGTAATTAGCTATGTCAGCATACCAGGGTGTGTGCACACTAATGTAAAATAGATGCTCATTAGGAAAGGATTCATCTATGGCTTGAATGTCTTCTGATGTGGTCCATCTTGAAATAAAATTTGTAACAACATTGGCCTACCCTGGTTTTTCCACAATGGTTATGTCAAATTTATGCATCAGCAATAACCATTTGGCTAACCTTCTTGAGATCAAGGGTTTATTCATGAGATATATAATGGTTGCATCATTGATGTGCAAAAAGATATGGTAGCATGTTATATAGTGTTTGAATTTGTTTAGGGCATAGATTATTGCCAGAATTTCTTTTTTTGTTACTATATAATTGAATTCAGCTCCTTGTAAGTTTTTGGTGACAAAATAAATTGCATTTTTAATGGCTCCTTCTTTTTGTCCTAAGACTTATCCTATAGCATAGTCTAATGCATCAGTGTGGATGTGAAAAGGAATTTCCCAATTAGGTCCCTTAAGTATAGGAGCATGATTCTAGGCTTCCTTCAAGTCAGAAAATGTTGTGACATAGTATTCTATCCATTGGAATTCAACATCTTTGGTTAAGAAAGTATTTAAGTGTGCTACTATTTTATTGAAGTCTTTGATGAAACACCTGTAATATATTGCATGTCCCAAGAAAATCCTAACATCCTTTTCTTTTGTAGGTGTAGGTAGATTAGTAATTACCTCAATTTTTGCAAGATCTACTTGAATTCCTTAGTGGGAAATGTGGTGGCCAAAAACTACACCTTCCTACATCTTCATGAGGAACTTCTCACTATTTAACGAAATATTTTGGTCTTCACATATCTATAAGACTTTCCTGAGATTCTCCAATGCTTCATCAAAATCAACACCATAAGTGGTAAATTCATCCATATAGATTTCCATGTAGTCCAGAGAGATGTCTGAAAATATGTTGATGACTATTCTCTGAAAGGTTGTAGGTGTGTTGAATAAACCAATGGGGAGTAAGAATAGGAATATGTCCCCCATGGACATGTCAAGGTTGTCTTCTCCTAGTCCTCAAGTTCAATTTGAATATGATTGTAGCCACTAAATCCGTCAAGAAAAGAGAAGTATTGTTTTCCTGCAAGTGAGTCTAGTACTTGATCTACAAAAGGAAAGGGAAAATGGTCTTTCTTAGTAGCAGCATTGAGTTCCCTGTAATCAATATAGACTCACCATTTTCCTCCCTTCTTGGTCACAATCACCAATGGAGAAACCCACTGGTTCTCTAAAATGGGATAGATAAAGCCTACATCTAGAAAATTTTGCAACTTTGTTTTGATAATTTCTCTCAATACAAGGTTGATTCTTCTTTGTGGCTACTTGATCGATTGACAATCATCTTTTATATATATCCTATGGGTGCAAAGCTTGGGGTTTTGGCCTTTCATATCATGATAATCCCATGAAAATTCATTTTGGTGGGCCTTCAACAAATTTTCCAGTGACAATTATTGTTTTTCTCCCAATTTTCTATTTATATTCAAATATTTTTCGTCGAATACCTATACTTATGTAGTTAACTCTATCATATCTATTTCATTAATACATGGTACCTTAATTTTATATGGTAGCATTGTGTTGAACATACCTATTTCTACAATAATTTTGTCTGCAAGAAGAGTGGCTACAGGAAGAGTGGTTGCAGGAAGTTTATTTGTAGAAATAGTAGTTGTAGGAAGAGTAGGTAGAGCAGACATAAGTGTCTTCATAGGATCAGAAAAAATAGACACATGAGTGGGTGGCACCTCCCCTATCTTTCAATGGTTCTGAATTATATTAGATAACACTTCATGTTCATCTTGAAGCTACAGGAAAGGGCTTCTATCTAACATCATAAGTTGCACCACAAAGTTAGCTTCCTCAGCCTCTTCACCTACATGCGGTCATATAGGATTATCCTCAACATGGGACGGTTTAGCAGGAGTGTAAAGAACAAGTTTTTTGGTGCTCCTGCCATCAGAAAAGATCATGTCACCTAATTGACATCCAATATAAGTATCTATTGTTGCTAACCATGGCCTTCCAAGGATGATAGGATACCCACCTAGTGTATCTTTAGGAGAAATAATCATGAAGTCTGTTGGATACTCCCAAGAATCTATAATCACCACAAGGTCCTCCACTATGCCATTGGGCTTAATAGTGGAACTATCAATAAGTTACAGGACAATAGGAGTGGATCTCATACTTACAATTTTTAGTTGTTGCAGGATGTCTTTAGTCATCACATTTATTACTACACCCAATTCAATCAAATCATTCTTTATGTGTATCCCATTTATAATAACTTCAACCACGGGACTACCTAGATCATTGTACTTGGGGATAGTTACTTTTCCAAGCATGATGTCAACTAGTTGTCCCACTATATGAACTGTAGTTGGGTATTTATTTTTCCTATCTAGCTTCTTTATGCATGCTTCTTTGATTTCCTTTCCATATATAGGAACATCTTTTATGGCCTAGAATAGCGGTATCTAGACACATATATGCTCCAGCTAGTCTATAATTTCAAAAGTGGTGTCCTCCTTATCTTCCTTTTGTTTGGTAACTTCCAATATTTGGGGGAATGGTGGTTCTTGTGTCATCTGTTAGGTTGGAACTGGTTCAAGATTTATAGGTGCACTAGGCTAATGGGAACATCCAGAGGTTCTTCTTCTTCCATAGGAAGCTCAATGATGATGGGTGTGGAAGGAGTTGGCAAAGTAGTTCCTAAACGCAAACATATGTTACTTAAACTCACAACATATGTAGGAAATTGATTTGGCTTACAAGAGTATATAGGTTGTTGTTGTGGTTTATTATTTGGGTTAGGTGTGGGTTGAGTTGGTAACTAAGTGGTTTTAGGTGCAATTGGACTGGGATTAGTAGGGGTAAGCATGATAGCAGGTTGATGGGGTTGAGAAGGTGGTTGCATGTAACTAGTTGTTTGGTTTGGCCACTACTATGCACCTCTCCATTGAGATGTTTTTTTCCTATTTGCTGGAGGTGGTTGCCAAGGTCCTTGAAACTATTTCCAATTCCCCTGAGGTTGTTGTCATTGAGGTGAAGAATTTTGATAATTGGGCCAAGAATTTGGAGTGTTACCCCAAGATTTTCGTGGATATCCTCCATAGTTGGATGGACATGGAGGCTGCCACTAGTTACTAGATGAATAGGAATTAAAATATGGCCCAACAAAAGATAGTGGATCTGGTGACATACCTTGTCTTGGAGCTTGTGGTCTTTTTTGTGCAACAAAGTAGACTTTATCTTCCTCAATTTGAATTGGTTTGAACTCAGGTGGAATCTGCTTGTTTTCAATGTTAGCTACTATCTTGCATCTACAATCCTTCTTTTTTCTACAATGAGGGAAATATTCTATCAGCACTGCCTCTGCCTCCTCATGTTTCTTCTTGGCCTGAAGTGTATCTAGCTGAGTGGCTATATTTTTTATAATATCCTACTTGAAATCAGTCAGTAAGTGAGTAATCTCCATCCTTGAAACTCCATTGGTGGATGACTTACCCATAGAGGATTGATAATCTCTCCCTTTTTGTGAGTATTCCCTAGAATAGTTCTCGCATATCTTCTTGATATCCTCCCAAGGAACTTGGGTGAAATCTCTTCCTACCATCAAGTCCAAGGCATCAGTGTAGCTTTCATTAATTCCTCTCAAGAAAAACAACTTTTGTGGGTCTTCATTGAGTGTATGTTGTAGAGATTTCTATAAAATAAATAGAAACCTTCAAATGAAATCCTCTAGGCTTTCATCTTCCTTTTTTTGCATTCTAAAAATGTATCCTCCTCTCATATCACTGCGCCTACAATACTCTTTGTGTTTCTCAAGGAACTCAGTATTCATGTCCTCCAAAGTCTCCATAGTATCTATTCTGAGGCTCATAAATCATCACAATTCAACTTCTTTCAAAGTGGTAGGAAATAGCTTAATCATGTGGGCTTCAGTGGTATAGTCATAACCTATGTAGAGTATATCAAACTCAAACAAGAATGTATCAGGATCTTCTATAACAAGTCCATAGAACTTAGGAAGGACTAAAGCAAGGTTATTTTTTAGGTTATCTACTTCATTTTGTTGAGAAATGGGAAAATAAAAAGTTGGTTGGTTTTGCTTGTTAGGTCCGATTCTATTTGCATCAGCCATGCCTACTTAATGAAGTTCCAAAGTAAAGGGTTCTTCAACTAGATGTTGATCTTCAAGGGAAACTTCAAAATTGCCTAAGTTAGGAAATATATCAGCAAAGGGGTGTGGCTCTTCTTCTTCTTTTTTTCTGGGTAGATCTGCAAACTATACTAGTTGGAATGGTTCTAGATTATTAGGAAGGAATCTCCCATAATCATCTCTTCTTCTTCTATGCATGTGGTATTACTCAGAGATTCAGAGATTGGACATATAACCTAAATAGCCATTTTAACCATCATGAAGGTACATTTAAATTTTCAACCCAAGGACGTGAACTTGAAATGGGTCAGCAAATTATGTGCACTAGGAACTTCAACGTAGTCATCTTCATTCTACAACTAAGAAATATTCAATACTAAAAGTAAATTACATGGAAAGGAACAAAGTAAATGTTCAACATCACTCAAAATTTACACTAAGTTGAACATGCATGATAGGAATGAAAATTTGAACAACAAACAATGGACTACTCTATCTGCTTTGGTTGCAAGAACAGTCACAAAATGGAATTCTAGTGGCTGCAAGAGTAGTCAATGCCAAATTCTAAACTAACTACTAATTAAAAACTAATAATTAATCTAACTAAAATAAAGGATGGATTACTCACCAAGTAGGCCCCCTTGGATGAGTATCCGCTAAAACTAATGTAAACTCAAATACTCAACTCAAAACTTCATCTTATTCATTGGAAAATGCAATTATAGAAGAGTAGCATGTCTGGAAATGCTTAGTATATGATCAAATAAAACATCAATAACTCAGCAAATCGGTAACCTTCAAACTCCCAAAGAAGGAGAATCTAAACCTTATTTATCCTACCAACTAAACAGGGAAATCAACTCCCACTAACTGGGAGGACGCCATTTAGGGAAAGTAAAGAAAATAATGAAAGGGTAGCTACACATGCAGGGAATCCGATCAGACATGAAAATCCAACCACAGACTCAACACTATAGTAACACTTGCCACTGCTCAACATCGTGAAAGATAAATACAAGGTGGTTACATACAGCTAACATGGGTATTCTCTGCCATCATTCTTCTATTGACCTTCAAACAATTCCTCTGCATGACCAGCTCAAGGCTTCATTTCTCAAATTAGCATCCTTAAGTATGTCTACATGGCAATTTTAGTATGCATAATAATTGCACATCTATAACCACCTTAAAGAACATTCATTAACCACATTAAAAATTAATATAGATAGTCCACATAATAGGCTAATCTCATTAAAACTGGAAGAAATGGAATTAAACCCAATGTTTATGGTTTGAGAGAAATATTATGAAAATATCAACATTTAATATCAAAGTCTATGTCAACTTCAGCAAATAAACTATAGATTCTACCCAAATTTGGACCCAAAATTAGTCTCGTCACAACGCGTGATTATGGTTGGTCTTTTGAGTCGAATAGTCCTAGTTAGACAAAGTGACATGATGAGTACTATCCAAGTAACCAATCATCTCCCAGAAATCATTGACATCAAGGTCACTAGGTATGGTAGTTTCCTACAAGGCTTTGTCAAGAATGGACCGGTGTTTGGGTGACATGTGTATTAACTCAAGGATAGAGATTTGTCCAAGTGTCTTCCCCAAATGGTCAAGTAGATTGTATTGAGACTTTGGTTGTTGTTGATTTTGGGGAGCACCTTGGATAGTCACCTTTGTTCTACATGTATTAATCTCACATTCAGTTTGTTTCTTAATGGTGATAGTATTATAATAATTGTCAGCAACACGAATGTGATTTATTATGGTGGTGTAGTCATACTTGGTATTGGCATAATTGAAAGAGTTGTTGGTCTTATTACCTAGATTGGAGGTCTCTTCTTTTCTATGGTAATGCAATGGATCTCTAAAGACCTTATGATCATTGTTGGAATTTTTTTTTTGTCCATCAATTTCTATAGTGTCATATTCAATGAGGTCCTGGATGATATTTTTCAACCATCTACATGATGATGTGGAATATCCTTCGGCATGGTGAAAGTTACAAAAGACATTGTCATCCCACCATGAAAGATTAAATTTCCTTGGGTTGTATGTTTTTTCCTCAAGAAGTATAATAACTTTAGACTACAAGAGTTGTTTGAGGATAGATTCAATAGGCTCCTCTAAGGGAGTGTAGTTACATCTTGCAATAAATTGAGTCTGAGGTCTTTTTCCTTGCGTGTTCTAAAGGGAATTTGTTATTTTTTGAGGTGCACTAACTCATTTGACTGCAAAATCCGACAAAAAAATTTGACGAAAGATGTAAAATGAGATGATCGTCGGGTACTTATGATATTTGATGTGTAATTTTCAATTTCTTAAAATTTTATCCACAATGTTTGTCAAAATTTCAACAAACCTAAATTATCGTTGAACCTAGATAAATGGCACCATAATTTTGAATTTAATTAGCATACTCTAAAACCTAATGAAACTAGGTTGTAGCTCATCAAATTGGAGAAGTGGTAGGTCAATACAAGTGCCGAGGAAGAGTTTGTAGGAGTGAAAACAAGGTCAATACTAGCACTAAGGAAGATTTTGGAGTTAAAACAAGGTCAATACCAACACCGACGAAGAGTTTGGAGTGAAAACAAAGTCAATACCATTACTGAGGAAGAGTATGGAGGAGTGAAAACAAGTTCAATACCAATGTCGAGGATGAGGTTGAGGGAAGTCAGGGAAAATTTATGACCAAGGGACAATGAGTATTGTAACTTTGGCACCCCCATTCTCTTTAACCTGGAATTTTCATTCCTAGCATGGAATTACGCTTACATAACATAAACTCAAACAAATGAAAGTTTATAGGGGCCAAGGAGCCCAATTATATGCTATGCTAAGATAGATCTAATGAATGGAAATAGAGGCATACAATTCTTCTTTAATACCTCCACCACAAACATATGCAAGGAAAGGTATCCTCCCTTCTTGGTAGTGATAACCTCTTCCACACACAACCCTTAAAAATTATGAATAGAGGAATATAATATTTGAAGAACTCAAAGTTGATTCTCTCCTACCTGATGCAATATTTAGTCATTTTATCCTTACAAACATTTATAGTGATTATGAGAGGCACATAGACCAACTCTTCATAATAGAAGAATTTGATCATACTTTTCCAATGATGGCATTATGAGAAAACCTTAGGTTAAATGAATAACCTTCATTTGAAGGTGATGTCGTCATTACCTTTGAATGACGAACCTTCATTCAAAAATGATGCCATGTCAAGACTTTCAAATGAAGGTATTTTTTATTTTAAATATTTCATGTCCAAAATTTTTTATAAAAGGAACCTTTGCATGAAGAACCTTCAAATGAAGACCTTAATTCAAAGGTCCTTCATTAGAAGATCCTTCATATGAAGTTTCCATTAATACCATCCCATTATAGCTCTTAGATTTGTTAAAGATATTTTTGTTTCAAAGTAGAGATTGGACCATCAAACAGTGTCACCATGACTCTACCAAGATATCCATCAAATTGATAAACCTTGACTTAACAACCACAAATTCACAAGAAAAATGCCCTTGTTAGCCCTAGGGCATCAATTCAATGCCAAGTTTCTTTCTTTAACAAACCCATAAATGCAATGAACCTATATAATACCATGTTGCACACCAATCCACCGAGTTACAATTCCAAGACAGTGGGTAGATTGGTGGATGTCATTTCTATTTAGCCCTCAAACCCTTACGCTAGAAAAATAGGGAAGTCCTTGTATTTGATTGTTTTCTCCCACAAAACTATGATTTAGCACTTAGAAACACATGAAAATGGAAGGGAACACATATATTTATATAAAACAATGATCTCAGATAATTTCAAGCTTTTACGGATGCATACACCACAAAAGAATTTCAGAAAAATAGTGAAAACAGAAAATTGCTTCAAGAACATGGTATTTGATATGAAATTTTGGTATCAACTCCTCCAACAATTGCAGAAATTGCAATGGGATGGGAATAGAATATGATAGAAGTGGGATAATAAATTCATCATTTGAAGCATCAAACCAATATGCAAAGATTAAATAAAGTGCCAACCCCTTAAACTAAAAAAAATCTTTTAACTTTAAGTTTGTTGGGTAGACAATTCTTTTAAGTTATCAAATCCTACCATCATACATAATCAAAATTTTGTTGTTTCAAATAACTATGAGCAATAACTTTAACTATTTGAAGATATTGAAACCTTGCCATAGAGAACTAGAACATTGATGTAACCACTCACCCTACCTTAAAATATACCAAACGTCTCCTAGCAATTAGACATAGGAATATTTAAGATTACTTAAACATTTTTTATTGCCAAAGCATAAACTTATGATGACTTAACCAGGCCTAGTACACACTCCCTCCCCGTTAACCACTTAGACATATAGAAATTAAATGTAAATTTGTTGCTATTTTTAGTCATTTAGGTGTCCAATGAACCACTTGGTGGTGTTTCCCTTCAAGTTTATTTACTTGAATGAAGAGAAAAAGTCATTTGATTACAATTAGATAATAAATTTGAGGCCTTGGTTGTGAAGCTGGTGGACCATAGTCACATTTAACACTTGTTACAAATTTTGGGAGTTAAAATGTTATGTAGATTTGATTTGTGATGGACACATTTCGACGGTTTTAACAATAACTTGCAATCTATCAAGACTTGATTACCTTATAACCTGGCAAATTCTAGCGATGAAATGATATATTAATCATAATGTCACCTTGGGATCACATCACCATGGAAGAACTTCATCCAATATCCTTATGAGTGTAGGTACCACCAAATAGGTATTTTTCAGATCTATCTTCCTCGAGCGAGGGAAATTCAGGAAGAGAAGAGGAAAGTGAGACATGTAGTAGGTCTAAAAGAGGGAGATCAACTAGAGGTCAAAAGATTACAAGAAAATTTTGTAAACACATGAATTTTTTTCTTGTTGAAGGGGGGTCATGTTCTTATTATGATGAGATCATAGGCTACATTGAGGTGCCGTTGAGGTACAAACATCTATGGAAATAATGGGTACCCAAGGAATTTCCTCCAATAAACACTGATTTTTATGTCAACGAGTGGATATACCTCATAGCACCGTCATCATTACATGGTTTGGGCCTATTTTGCATGGACAACATAAAGGTCTGTTATGACAAAGTTACTGAATTGATGGAGTATGTTGGACCCTGTTACAGTTACAAATATTGGATGTAGCTGGTTTGATATACACAAAGTATGCATAGGTTTACATTATCAGCAAATAATATACGTGTTTATAAACAGTACATGACCTAGGTCAACAAATAAGCAACCCAATTGCATATTCGAGGTGTGTGAGGGAAATCGTGTATTTGTATGTCCGATAAAATCAATAATTGTAGGGGAAGAGTTTCTAATCGATTACAATTTGAATTGGTTAGATAAAAACATAGTTACTATGGGGGTGGTATGTACTAAATACCATTTTACCCAACCTCCAATTAATGACTCCAATATACCATTTTATTATTATGTTTTTTTTTGTAAGTATTGGTTTCATTTCGGTAATATTTTTTTATATTTAATTTTTGTCACAATGGGACATTGATCATATGGGGAAGGCTTTGGCCTAGAGCATAGATCGTGATGCATCTTTAGGCACTTCTAATCAATAGGTTTACCTCATTATAATTTTACAAATTAGATACGAGAAAAATGTTTTATTATTATGCTTTTTCATGAGTTTATTGGGCTAATTTTGATAATATTTTTAATATTCTTGTTGCAATTGACTGATCAGGGAAAGGCACCAGTAGTAGAGGAGAGCATCCATATGGAGGTGTAGTCACTATTATGTGATGATGACATCACATTTTCTGCAAACCCTATGGATATGATGAGGAAGGCCCAAAAAAAATGCAATGAATAAATCCTTAAGTTGGTATTCATAGTTCCTCAAATAGATGAGATAAGAGAAAGGGTTAAAATATTGACTAAGAGATAATAGAACTTGTAGTTAATTTTTCATGAGATCTTTAATTATATTATAATTTCATTCATGGTTTTATATTTTGTACTCTTTAATGTCATGAACTAAATTATGTGTTGTTTTTATAGGATTATGTGTGTCCTCATGATGTTGTTGGCCATGATAAGGGTACTGCAAGTGTTTCCCAGGGAGTAGGGGTTGGTACAAGTGTCAATCCTAATCTTCAAGTGCATACATCACATCATCCAACCCCATCATTCATGCCTATAGTGTCGACTAAAATGTCAGCAACACATGCCATGTAGGAATCTGGTAGTGCACCCTCTTGCAGCAAACACATATCAAAACATGCATCAAGACATGTACCTGGGGATGTAGAGGCCACTATTACTGGTGATGTTTTAGCAACATTTCTTGTATATTCCCATATTATTAGTATGGAAACATTGCTGTTCACATTTACGGTGACCAAGGATTTCATTCCCATAAAGATAGAGAAGGTCCCAAGTACTTTAAAATGTTTTAATTATTATTATATATAATCCAATTGAAATTTACTTATTGATCACTCATTTTAGACTAATGATCCCATGATTATTTTGTAGGAAATTATGTTTTATATAAACATCTAAGTAATATTACATTGGAGCTCTTCGGGCCCACCATACGTACACGGTGGAATGCCCAAAATCAAGATTTAAAAGATGAGCTCATTAACCATTTAGTTGTGATGTTCGGTGATAAAAATTCAAGCAAAACAAGGTCCTTGAGAAAGCCAGTACCTATCTAAATTATGTGAGGGACCAATATAGGTCACATTTAGAGAAGAACAAAAAGTACGAGCATCCCCCATGATTCCAGAGAGGGAGTGCAAGGCCCCGGTGTCAGATGGAAAGGAGAAGGCTGAAAATAAAAATTGAAAGACACCACCGAGCCAAGGAAGGTATTTGATACTATCAATAATGTAATTATATACTAATTACTCTTTATTTTTACATAATCTAACATATTTTAAACTTTTCATAGGTTGTCTGACACATCAAAGGCAACAAAGGCAAGACTAGAAAAAAACAAGCAGCACAAACTTGGCTCTGATGGTTATATGAAATTACTCACAAATTGTAAGTATCAATAAATTAAATATGCATCAAAATAATAAATTGCAAAAAAAATTGGTTTTATCACACCATAGAAGCAAAATTCATGATCTATTCAAAAATGTAGGGCTCTAAATTCAATAGAGTTCCCATAGAAGAGGACCTGAATATTGCCTTCTAGCAAGGCTATGGAGCCCTGGTTGAACGCCTAAGAGTCTCGACTGGGCAAACACAATCTTCCACTGCATCTGACATGCAGGTAAATAAACTCAATAAATTTTATTTAAAATTGAATACTTGAGCAATCTATTCAATATTAATTTCCACCATGAAGTAATTATGTGCCTATTTGTTTTAAATAGACAAGAAATGATAATACTGCACATGACATTGGAATGCAACCTAGTGAGGGTGGAGTACAACCTGCAGATGAAGTTCACGGTGTGCATCCCGGTACTAGATGTATTCATGTGCTATACAAAATTTAGTATGGATTAATACAATTAAACATCTTTAATTTTATTTGGTGTATTAATTAATGTAACCTTTCATGTTTCAACTTTAGATCATGTAGAGTGTGATCAACATGTTAAGCATGATCAAGCTAGACAATATTAGGAAAATTATGTGGCCCCATTAGGTAAATAGGACCACTCTAATGTTCTTTTAAACATATTTAATTGCAATTGGTGTATTAATTAATGTAACCTTTCATGTTTCAACTCCAGATTAGGATTTAGAGGGTGTTTAGCATGTTGAGAATGAGTCTATAAGACAAGATTAGGAACATGATGTGGCCCCATCAAGTAAAGAGCACCACTCTAATGTTCTTTTAATTAATGAAATACTTGTAACAATAATAATAAAACATATCAATTTAATATTTCTTTGCTATTGCAACAGATCCCCCCTTGCAGCAACGCCCACGTCGTGAGTACACGACTAGAAATATATTAAGATCACAAGAAGAGCTCAAAACAGCTGAAGGGGGGATAGATGATTTAGAAAATGATACTCCACTTTATATTTTTTTAGCTGCAAAAAAGAAACAAAAAAAAAAGTGATTGTAATCATTTTATGACAACCATATTTTTGATAATATTTAAAAACTGAAAGAATGAATGTTATATGTTAATGAATGAATGTGAATATATTAATGAATGAATGTTATATGTTAATGAATGAATTTTATATGTTATTAATGGATGAATGAATGAATTTTATATGTTAATGAATGAATTTTATATGTTATTAATGCATGAATGTATGATTAATTTTATATGATTGGGTATGGGGAATTGAGAGTGATGTGAGGGGGGGAGGGACCAAATGATCTTCCACCTTCATGTGGTTGTGTTGGTGTTTAAAATAACAACGTAGCTAGGATTTGTAATTCTCTAAGAGGTAGCCAACCTCTATATTGAAGAACAACAAAGACTATTGGCCAACTGACAAGATTCAGTCAAAGATTGACATCTCCTAAACTTCTGGCTCTACAGGAGCAAGGTGGGTAAACCTAAACAATGCTCAAAACTATATTCCATTCATACAATAACATTGTTTTATAAAACAGATAATTCCCAATGAAAATACACTAAGAGAAGCATTGACTACCTTGAACTTGGCTAAATTCTCAGCAACTCAACCCTCTCTCAACCATTGGAAAGGACACACAATAACACAATAAGATTAAAAATGATTTTACAATTAATATTGTTTCTGAGATGCACAAAACTGCATAAAAGATCAGTGCCTCTTCTGGGCCATGGAGTCAAACACAAATAAATTCTCCAACAAACAGTCTTCAACCAGTGGATTAAACTTGTTGATGCTTTGCATCAACTGTTAGTGCCTTGCACCAAAAATCCTTCTCTTGATATCAATTCGATTCTTCTTATTAAATCCCTTCTGCACACTTGAAATCACAATCACCTGCTCAACGCATTTTAACCATTTCTTTGAAATAGAACAATGAACAGACAAAACAATATCATGAAACTTGAGATGATAAATTCAAAGACACTTTGTATTATTGAATTTATATGACTGAAAGTGTACAAATGTGGAGACAATCTGATGACATTCATGAATGTGAAAGCACTTCATGATGTTAATTGCATAAACTGGTTGTATTTACTCTTGAATTCATAAAATTACAACTTACAGACTCAAAGCATGACTCAAAATATACAAATCTCTATCTACACAGTCCAATACCAAACTTAGAACCCTCTCAGAACCTAATCTCTGAACCCTCAGAACCCTTCTCAATGAGAGAGTAATAGAAGATATAGAAGAATGGAGGAAATAGAAGAAGCCCTAAATTCGAATCTATTGCAGACACATGGCAGCTCCATTCCCATTGATCAAATTGAAAATAATATCTTCTCCCCTTCCTCTGCAGCAACAAACTTACTCCCTCAAAAACAGCACTTGCCCATCATTGCCCAGCAACAGAAAATTTGCCCATGTGGAGAACCCCATCATTTCATCCAGCTGCTCAAAAAACCTCCTCCCATGTACATCTGTTTTCTGCCTTTTATTTCTGTTGCAGCAATACTTTGAAATATTTCCTTACCTTATGATGTTGTAATGGAACATTGTATTTCTAAAATATAATAGTCCTCTGATTATAAAGTGAATAAAATCACTTTCAGCAAATATACTTCCACATATCTTAAATATTTTAAATAATTCATTTCCAATATTTAATTGTAGAATTACCCATATCTTGCTTTATCAAATATATTTTACTAACTGAGTAAAATATTTATCCTGCTGCAGCAAAGACTATTTACTCCCGTGCACCATTTAAATATTTCATATGTGAAATATTTTACTCTTTATATTTTACTTGCTCGGGTAATATTTTAAAGTTTATACAAATGCACCGGACCCACCCTGTTTTAATTAAACACCATATACCCTTCATTGAATTTTTTAAATTCTTCAAAACCGGGCTCCTCCCGTGCTCACACACCCCGCACTATTTTTTCCCTCGTCATCAACATTCTCATGAGGTCCGCGAGAATGCCCTAATCCTCCATTTTCCTGTGCGTAGTCTCTCCTCCATTTCTTGCGTAGGCTCCATCTCACCAATGGCCGCGGGTGTTTTCCACTGGTTTTCCCTGCTGCTATGTTCCTTACTCTGTGGCCATGAGCTCCCACCTATTGGCCGCATGAGCCTCTTCATTGTCTCGGGCCTCCTCCTCACACTGGCCACATCCCAGACTGCTACTCACGGGCCTCACCCTATTCCACATCTGGTAGGCGCAGGTCCTCTCATCCTATATGCGGGCCTCCCTGCTACTCGCACCTCCAATTCTCCTATGCACTCCTTCACTCCTTTGTGCTGGTTGTCCTCTTTCTGTAGGCGCGGGCTCCACTTGGCTGGTCTTCCCCTATTCCAGGCAGCACACCTCTCCTGCTCTGGTGCAGGCTTCTTACCTTGGTCAGGTCGCGCCCCATTCCAGCCTTCTCTTGCAATTTCATCAATGCATATGTTAATTGCATTTGCCTGAAAGTCTCTAAAGAATTTTAACCACAGCCCCAAATCATTCTCCTCCAACAATGGCATCCACAATACTTGCTTGCCTTGAAGTTTTTGAAGCCTTCAACAAATTTTTTATGTGCATATACCACTGTTGTGGGGTTCCCCTATGCAGCATTAACACTTTTTCTTCACTGATTCACACAACATTCATAATCCATAGGAAGGAGCTAATACATGTAAGAATGGAGGTCTTCAAAAATTTCAAATTCCATGCTCATTCATCACCCAAAACATAACTTCTTTTCCTTTTCTCTACACAAGGTTCCTTGTACGCCTCCATGTAAGGATGATTGACTTGGGAGATGTGAGTTATCTCCTAATGTGCTGATTTCCTACATATATCAGTTTGGAAAGTAATACAGATTTTCTTCAATACATACTTCCTCTTTTTTAAACTTATGAAACATAAGCATTGCAAAGCCAAATTCTCCTTTGTCAACTAGTTCTATAACCTCATAGCTACACACTTGTTTAGTCCATAGCTTAGCCCATTTCCGACCTCCTAAGAAAGCTATTTCGTTTGATGGAAACCCAATTATTAGCTTGTATAAGAAATTTTCTATTCTAGAATCACATAAATGTTCAAGCAATTGAACAAGATTAAAATTTTATAGCTTTGTCTATTGACAACCCAAGTGCCACATTTACAACATCATAACAGTGCAAAGCATGTCAGGCCCCATGTGGGTCTGGCTAAAAAAAAAAAAAATTTGAAACAAACTTCACCTTGAAACGGTCTGATACTACCTTTTGAATACTTCAAAAATTGAAAAATGAACTGGGTACGCATCAGAAATTGTTTTCTGTCCCATTTGGAAAATGGGCAAAACTGACCCAGTTGGCTCAAGAATCGCCTTTGAAACCCAGTCAAACGACCTTCGGGAGACATCAAATCTTGCAAGCATTTAGACATTTGATCCATGAGTATAGTGCAAAATATGGCTCAGAGAAACAGATCTCGAGGAACCAGATATTAATCGGCAAAGTTGTCAGATTAAACTTTTCTGAAACAACAACTGTTTTGAACCAATTGAAACTGACTTGATTGTCAATTTATAAAAATAGTGAATCAACTCCTGGTGAACTTCCATCAGACATAGTGGAACATTAAGATACCCTGAGCACGTGTGCAAAATGGATTTTCTTGAATCATCATCGATCAAAAGATACTAACGGTCGAAGTTGGCCTCTCAGAAATGTTGTCAAGAATGCAGCTGCAAAGCAAAACAAACTGCATTTGGTTTTGATCTGCTAAAAATAGAAAATCATATCATGAAGCTCTATAAAATGACATGTGAGATAATTTAGGTACAGAGAACACAGAATGACATTCATTTTCTAACATGACAGTGAACTGGTTGCAAAAACCAAGCTCAAGCAGGAAGCAACTTTGCAGAACTGAACATCTGCAAATAGCAGAACAGTGCAAAAACCCTCCAGCTTCACTTTTTGAAACGCTATCAAAACTTATCATGGGAAGCTAAAATTTGACATGCCTACTCACATATTTCTACTGAGTATGTCTGCAAATGGGTTTTGCATGACAATCAACAGGCTTCAAATTATAAGCCTCCAAAGTGGGTCAGTCAGGACTGATTCTTCAGGTGCACTTATGAAAGTGCAGAAGCAAAATTTTTAAAATAGGCATCTCTCAAATTTTGCAAATTCGAGAGTGCCATCAAGTTGGCCCTATTAAGTAGAGAATATTAAAATATTCTCGAAACAAAGAGAAACTCAATAAGGTAATGCACTTTTCAATATAAGAAACGCATCATTTGAAGCATAAAACCAATATGAAAAGATCAAAGAAAGTGCTAAATTTTCACTATGAACATTGTGTTGTGTGTGGATTTGGTTTCAAAGCTCTGTTTCTTCTGACTTTAGCAATGACATAACTCTAAAATTTAAATTTTGTGCATAACAGGTTAGTGGAAAATTTGACAGCTCATAAGGGTTTAGAGGCTCGACTGAGATAGATACACAGATATTTGGATCTTGTTTTTGATGGGAGGCTTCCACTTAACGATAAAAAATTGTACCATCTACAGGTATGCAAAAATTTCTCTACTTACATTCATTCAACTTACTATAATATAATATCTGATCAAAATCTCCTTTTCATTATACTTAGATGGATTTTCAAGCCCTATTCCAAAGCACATGTTTTAGAATAGGTAAGAAGGATGTTGGCAAGAGTTAAGGAATTTGGCTTTACACCTGCCAATTGCATAGTTTACTTCATTCATCCATCATATCGCCAATGTGTTTCACAATTCTTGGAATCATATCCTATAATTACAGAACTAGTAAAATTAAAATATGTAAGTTTCAAATATGGTATTACATATCTTCCTATGAATTTTTGAAAGAAAATATCAAAATGGAAAAGTATTAACAAACTAATCTGCATAATTTCTAAAAGATCGGGGAATTTTTTTGCAGAGTTATCTTGAATATATTTAAGACAAAAGTAACATATAGAGATTGAAGCAGAATATCAGTAGTCTAAAATCACTAGTCAACACATCTTAGTAGTATCTCAATTCAAGAGAACTAGGTCCACTATCCATTAGCTAGTAAAACAAATAAAATCAATTCATAAGATTATTATGTTCTAATAGGGTTGATTGGTTGCTTGTTTCTTTTTGATTGTGAGGAATTCATCAATATACACTTGGTTTTCTCGCCTTCTCTTACCTCGTGGCCAAAGAGTTTCTGCAGAAGGCATCAAAGTAACCTTCAAGATTGACAATGGCAATGAGTACAAGGTCAGTATAACTTAATGTTAATTGGGTATGATTTTATTTTTTCAAGACCAATTTAGATTCATTTTTTGCTCACACTACTTTTATTTACATTTATGTTTTGCTAATATCCATTTTCCTTTACATTCATATTCTTCTATACATATTGTGTTTACAGTAATGTTTTCCTCAATTTAATCTGGGGGAGAGGACCCAGTACCTGAGAATGTTTCAATAGTTCCGAGAGTAGTGGTTTATATAGTGCCCAACCCTAATTATTTGATTCTTCTTACTGATCCAATTAATAGCTCAAGAGAATGGGATAAAACTAAATATAATTGGTTTTTCATCAATAATTATCAACCATTTGGAGTGTGAGATAATCACAACAATACTTCAAAGTAAAATATATTCATTAATTTTCAATTTGTAGCAAGCTTTGGGTGAACACAAACAAATATTGAACCACAAAGAACATATGCAACTTAGATCAGTGCCTTTTTTCCATTGGAGGAGTCAAATTCACAAATACCTAAGATTTTAAAATAGATTCAACCCATAGCATATAATATATTTGATAATATTTCCTTACAATATCACCAATATGTAACCCTGACTCATTACTACTTATCAAATCCTTGTACAGAACGTATCAACCTACAATCTCATTTAAGAATTTTAATTAATTCCTTGAATCAAAGATAAAATAAGAATTGCACACACCACAATAATGAGATGAACAAAATAACCCTTGATCACTTTATTCAAAATTCAAATACGCTTGTACACAGGAGAGATATAAGCTTGAATTTATCAATCTGATTCAAATGCTAGTATTGTTATACAGCATTATATCTCCATGAATTCATAACCTAATTTTCATTTCCTCTATAACTATCAGACTTTACAATTGCTCTGTATCTTTACCTAGACTCGACCAAAAATTTCTAACTTGTTGAACCATAATTTTGGCCCTGAAATCCTTCTTATATAAAATGAAGGAGAAAACAAGCATCGAACTAGAAAGTACACATGTCACCAGCCAATTGGATCACTTAGTGACATCTCAAAATTTAGTTACAACTGATATTCCCTTTGGAGAATCTTCTTGTTCTTTTCCATTTTCTCGTTGAGGATGATTTGATATAGACGTGAATCTTCAAAAGCCTGTGCATTTAGATTGCCACTATAAAAGAAAACTTGAAATTATTATGATTGCAATAGTTAGTTAATTAACTGCTAGAAGTTTACTCTTGTTTTGACTCTTCTTCAATTAAACAGGTAGGAATATGTCTCATCCGCCATTATTGCTTGCTTGCACATCTCACAAATGGCTCCAATCGTATTTGATGCAGGTTTGAATCTTAACTATTGATATTCATCTAGGCTGGATCATCAAATGGTCGTGCTTCAATCAATCTGACATTGACTTCCATCATAGAAAATGGGCCATAGTTCCTCCAATCAAAACATTCCAGCTCAGGAACCCTTACAACTCACATTTCTAGCCCCACCATCTCCTGCGTCATCAAATAAATCAACGTGTCAACATTCCCTTCATATCGCAATCATTAATCCTCTTGTAACTCTTGATCACGTGATAGTGGGAAACCATAGATCTTGATCTTCAAAAAAATTGCTCGTGCGGACGGTTGAGAACTTTGACTTTAAATGTCAAGCACCTTTTTTGTTTAGATTAAAACATATTTGTCGATTTTAAGCATGTGCATTTTAGATCCACTTTAGTATCTCACCATTTAATATATTAAGGTCAGCTTAATATATTAAAAAATTAATAATGTTCCTCTGCCCTCTCTGAATGTAATAGATGGTGCATTCCCGTGATATCGTGATAGAGTATTGAACGATCGCGATATCACAGGAAGGTGCGATGTGTCACATTCGGAGAGGCCTAAGGAACATTATGAATTTTTTAATATATTAAGCCGACCTTAATATATTAACTGGTGAGCTACTAAATTGGATCTAAAATTCACATGCTTAAAATCGGAGATCTTTTAATCTAAACAGAAAAGCTGCTAGACATTTAAAGTCAAAGTTGTCAACCATCTGCACAAGCAAGTTTGTTGAAGATCAAGATCTACGGTTCCCTGCTATCACATGATCAAGAGTTGCAATATGGTTAATGATCACAATATCAAGGGAGTGTTGACATTTGGATGAATTTTTTAAAAAAAACTGCATTATGTCGTCGAACTTTTGACGAACCTCCAAAAACGTCCGACGAATTTGCAATACGTCCGACGAAAATTTCATCGTAATGACTTGCCTATTTCATCACAAGTTCGATGAAATTCTTTTGTTGATCTAATGCTTTGGAAAAGGCATGCCACTTGTGTTCTGGCTACAATTCATTGCTAGATCGACAAAATGTATGTCGATATTTTGACAAACACTAGGGCCCTTTTTACTGGTGGCAACCGAAGAACATATGTCATGATTTCAGTGTTTTAAAGCCAGTTAGGAAAGTGACAAAAATTATTTCAGTGGTTCTTCATTATGCTGATAATATATTGTCAATATTCCAAAAAATGTTTGTTGTAAAAGGAGCATGGGTGACCAATGAGCTAGATTACATGGAGGGGTCTTCATTAAAGGTCCATTGAAAAACATCACCAATGGTGGTGGAATGATATAACGGATGTGTTAACATGGATGAATTGGGTGGAGTATGGAATGAGTGAAAGTGATGAGGATAGAGACTTTGGATCATCAAGCTCTTCTTTTCAATTTTTACTTGAGAGATGCCCCCAGTGGTTTTTGATGAAGAGGCATGATTGGAGATCAACTTTTTCTTATTTTTTATTCATATTTTTATTTGTCCAATAGATTTTTATTGTGGCTGGAGAGCTTGTCTTGATATTCTTTTCTTTTCAAAATGTCTTTTGATTCTTGATCTTCTTTTAAAGGTAGCTCTTTCATCAAAGCTTTTCCCTTGTTTTTTTCTTGAAATATGACTTGTTGATCCATGTATATGATGTGGATGGATGTGAGTGAGATGGGCGAAATGGATGGAGTGAAAGAAGATTTTGGTGGATGATTGAGAGTGGTGATGTCATCAATAGAGTCTTTGGGACTATCCTTTTTGAGATGGCAAAGGCAGATGTATCATCAAGATCCCAAAAGTTTTCAATCCAAGCACAACCATCTTTTTACATTCCTTCTATAGCTATCTTGACATCATTGTTGGAATTTTGAACCTTCGCATAGACATTAGCATTGTCTTTTGTCAGTAAATTATCCATGTTGTATTCTCCACATCCCATGTCATGGGTTTGGACCTTGGGGTTTGATGGTGTGATAAATGAAGTGGATTATTTAGTTAAGAAAGATGGGTTGATGTAGTGAAATGATGAGGCTTCATGTTTTTCAGGGACTTGGAATTGAGTAGTCCCTTTTATATTGCTGCAATATTAAAAGGGGTCAAGGTTGCCTACGACTATAATTTCAATTACTTTGTGAGGAAACTTAAGGCATTAATGGTACATGGATGGTATGTTCTTCATGGCATGCATCCATGGTCAGCTAAGGAGGAGGTTATATGGAATTTCAAGGTCCAATACATGGAATGTGGTGTTCAAGACAACCATTCCAACTCTAATTGGGAGTGTGATGACACCTTTGGAAGAGCATTCTTCATCATTATATGCCTTGATAACAATGATTTTGGTTGTGTCAACACATGATTTAGAGAAGCCTAATTCCTAAACCAATTTTAGGGTGCAAATATTCAGTCCCGCTTCATCATCTACCAATACTCGTCTAACTTTATGTTTGTACATGAAGACTTCAAGGTACAAGGTGTCAGCCTCCTACAATGATTTTAATAAATAAACCTTTACAGCCATGATTCAAGGATTGGACATCTAACCTAAAAATACATTTTAACCATCATGAAGGCAATTTTAAATTTTCAACCCAGGTACTGAACTTGAAATGGGCTAGCATAGTATGTGCACTAGGAACTTCAAAGTAGTCATCTTCATTCTACAACTAAGAAAGATTCAATACCAAAATTAAATTGCATGGAAAGGAACAAAGTAAATGTTGAAAATAACTCCACAATTAAACTAAGTTGAACATGCATGACAAAAATTAAAATATGAACAACAAATAGGAGACTACTCTAACTGCTTTGGCTGCAAGAACAGACATAGAATGGAATTCTAGTGGTTGCAGGAATAGTCAGTGCCAAATTCTGAAATAAGTACTAAATAGAAACTAATAATTAATCTAACTAAACTAAAGGATGGATTACTTACCAAGTGGGCCCCCTTGGATGAGTATCCTCTAAAACTAGTGTAAACTCAAATACTCAACTCAAAACTTCATCTTATTCATTGGAAAATACAATTATAGAAGAGTAGCATGTCTAGAAATGCTTAGTATATGATCAGATACAACATCAATAACTTAGCAACTTGGTAACCTTCAAACTCCTAAAGAAGGATAAATTGAACCTTATTTATCCTACCAACTAAATAGTGTAGTCAACTCCCACTAACTAGGAGGACACCATTTAGGGAAAGTGGAGAAAAGAATGAAAGGGTGGCTACACATGTAGTGAATCCAGTCAGACATGCAAGTCCAATCGTGGACTCAACACTGCAGTAACACTCACCACTTCTAAACATCATGAAAGATAAATACAAGGTGGTTGCATGTGGCTGACATGGGGAATCTTTGTCGTCATCCTTCAATTGACCTTCAAACGATTCCTCTGCATGACTAGCTAATGGTGACATTTCTCAAATTAGCATCCTCAATTATGTCTACATGGAAATGTTAGTACGAATAATAATTTCACATCTATAACCACCTTAAATAACATTCATTAACCACATGAAAAATTAATATAGATATTCCACATAATAGGCTAATATCATTAAAATTGGCAAAAATGGAATTAAACCCAATGTCTGCAGTTTGAGGGAAACATTATGAAAATATCAACATTTAATATCAAATTCCATGTCAACTTCAACAAATTAACTATAAAATCTACCCAAATTTTGACTAAAAACTAGGCTCATCACTCCCCCCAACTTAACGTCTAGATTGTCCTCCAATAGGGGAAGAACTATTTTTCTATTTGGTCAAGGCTTTGAAATTTGCAACTGATAACTATCTAATATAAATGTTTGTTGAGTGCGATTCAAGGTCCCAGTAAAATCCTTTCATTTTTTCAAGTCTTTTCTATCTTTGTTTTTCATCAACAATGTCATAGCGATAGAATCTAAAATCTGGAACAAGCCACAAGAGGATAGGTGGATGAAAATTCAAGGGAAGCCACTCTCAACCCTTTGCTCTCCCAAGCTGAATGTACCTTTCAATCCTCTTTATTGTTGCATGATAGTTATGGATGGAATGAGGTTCAGCCTGTTTCAACTCATCAGTTAAAGTGTTCCATCTCTGTGATAGATATCATTTCATGGCATCCTCTTTTGTTGATGTCTTTACCTCATATTCACTATAAACTACCTCAATCCAAGGCATAATTTTTTTACCATAACTATGCTTGAAAAGCATTATGTTCCAGTCTCTATAAATATCCTTGGGGTTTATTGATTCTTCTCTAATGGACAAAGGGATATTGGATTCCCTCTTCGTATAAGCATTGTATTGTTCTCCCAGCCTAATCTCATTTTGTACCCAAGACATGAATGCTCTTAGTTGGATATCTCCACCATATAGCAATGGGTTACAGTCTTGGTCTTGAGTTACACCAAAATTATATAAATAAAACTCACATACTTAATTCTTCATTTCAAGGTAGGCAATCCTATAATAATTGAAAGATTCAGTGGGGGTCTCAATTGAGGGATTCAAACTTGAGATGTGTCTTGACAGCTGAAAAGAGAGATATTTTTCCTTTAGGTGTAGAGCATAAACTATTGGAGAGGTTATACATTCTATTATTTGTGGTACTAGGGGCAATTTTTTCCACCCTCTCTTTTAGAGAGGCAATCTCCTCATTCTTATCTTCAATAATTTCACCCCTCTTGAATTTCCTTTTTCAATCTTCGCTTTTCCTTTTTCCATTTTTCCTCTAACTTTTGTATCTCTTTCCATAAATTTAAAAAAATTGTATATACTAAAAAAAGGAGGATTATGAATACCTACTATTTTTTTTTTATGGTTGCACCCCATATAGCACTATTTGAATAGATTTGGGTTGTCTTATTGGCTTAGGCTATGGAGGCACAATTTATTCTCCCACTTCTTACTGCATGGCCTCTTGTTCTTGTTCTTGTAGTTTCTGCAGGAAATCTTGATCCAATTCTTGGTTTCGCTACAGGAACTCTGGATTTTCCTCATGATCTCGAATTTCAACTTCCTCTACAATGGCAGCAAGATCTGTTAGGGTCACTTTTTTTTCCTCTTCGAATATGTACTTTTCTTTGACATTTTCCTGGCCCATTGGGGCTTTTGTGTTTTTATGTGATGTCCTTCCACGCTTAGGGTTCCCATGTGAAGGCATATCAATAGTTGATTTTGATTTCTTAAGAGGGCTCTCACATTTTCCTTTGGCTGCAAGATGAATAGTGTGAGCCTTTCTATTCTTAGGACTCCACACCTCTCTTTCCACAGGCTGTGTTTTGGCTTTTCCTTTTCTTGCCTCTACCTTCTTCTTTTGTGTCCTATTTCTTTCTAGGGTTTCAAGTGGAACATCATCATCAGATTTTGATGAAAAACTTTATTTTTTAGAGTGCCCTGTTTCTGAGGAACTAATATCTATGGCCCCTTTTTCTATAGGAAAATTCATACTAGGGCCAATACCATCGGTTGAAGCACCAAGGGTGGCTTCAGCCATGCTTAATCTCTTGCTAGACTTGCGTGGTTGGGGTAAAGTCCTAGATTGCAGCTACTCAAGTCTAAATTGTTTAACATTTACAAATTTCTCCTAGGTCATCTCGGGTGCAATATCATGCAAATATTTTTCAACCAAAAATTTGTTGAGGCAATGGTGTGAGATAGAGTTGTCCCTACCTTGTCTATTTTCAGCTACCATGATAGAGAGAAGGTTGTAGAAGATGTTAGGAAAATTCATCCTTCTTTCCTGCCTCATGTGACTCAAAAGTTTGAAATGTATTGAATGTAATTTTGACAATCGACCCTCACAAGTGAGGTACCTAACAATATAGATGGTTTTCTGCTTCCATGGCTCATTCATAGAGGTTATTTTGGCACCTTTCTTGTCTATACTGATTGGAGGGTCACCATGCATTGTGAATATGGCCCTTGCTAACCTGGCGTCTCTAGAAATAGGGTAATACTAACCATCAGTAGGTAACCCTGTAACTTCTATAATTATTTTCTCAGTTGCCACAACCTCTAGTCCTTTTACTGTGGCTTTTCCCTCTGAAAATGTTTGGGTGAACTCTAGTGCAATTCCTTCATCGAAACCATCCAGCTTTAATAAATAGTCTAACCAGCCATAGTTTATAAATTTAGGTAGGCATTGTGCATATTTCAATAAGGTATCATGAGTCGAAGGATTATTTTGAATTATTCTGCCTCTCATTTCTGCAATCACTATCACTCCACAAAATTCCTTCCCTACCTAAAAACAAATTCCTTTATGCACCACTTGTTAGCTGAAATTGTCCTACACCAATGTCAACTGAATTTCCTTTTCTTTTTTCTTCTTTTGAAATTCGAGATTATGATGGAGTAAATAATGGAAAATATGAGGTAATAAAAATGAGTTATGATGAAAATAAATCACGGATGAAATTTAGTGTCACATCATAGATGTGAGTCGTCCCTCATTTCAAATTTTAAATCGGTTCAGCTAGATTTACTGATGTGGACAAATCATGGACTGACATGTGGGCAATGTACCTGCATCTTTCCTTTCCCCCCCAAACCTACATTTGGACATGTGTTCACACATGTGGGATGGCAGCAATTATGTGATAGGGGGTATGAAAATTCTATGAACATCCATACTAATCATACAGTGATTAAATGAATGCACTAAAAAGATAATTAAGAGAGAAATTAATGCACCCATACCTAACTTTATGGAGGATACACTGCAAAGATCATGGAGAAAGTACCATTCGCCTTTTAGGAAATAAATTGACCAATCAATAATGATGAAACAGAATGATGTGAGGTGGAATGAAGTAATGGAAGAGAGAGAAATGTGGTATGAATGGGCGGATGGGTGAATGGGTGAAGAAATGGACCTATATAAAAGTATAAGTATTTATTATGACAAGTGTGTACCTTAATTATCTAGAAGGAGGGACACTAGGTCTATTGCCTTTAGTGATAGGAAGCTCGGGTGTTGCAAGTTGGATGAATTGTTCTAGGAACTCTTCTTTGGAAGCTGGCTTGTGATACAATCTGAGACAATGACCATTGACTATTAACTTGAATCTGACGGGTTCAATGGTGGTGAGCTAAACAAATCCATTGGGAAAGACCTCATCAACTTCATATGGTCCTAGCTGCCTTGTCTACAATTTTACTGCATTGTCCCGATATCGTGTCATAAAGCAATGCCCAGTCACCTAGCTGAAATTTCTTCTCTTTGATAAATTTTTCATGCCATTTGATTCTTTGATTCTACATGACTTCAGTGTGGTGTAAGGTTGTCTTCCTCATCTCATCTAAAGCACCCAGCTGCATGATTCTTTCTTTTTGTGCCTCAGAAATATTCATCCCTAAATCTATTGCAGTTCTAAAAGTTTTGTGCTCAAACTCAATGGGCATCATAGCTATCTTCCCATACATTAACTCAAATGGAGTGAATCCTATAGTAGTTTTCTAGGTGGTTTTGTAGGCCCAAACTGCTTTTAATAATCTGTTTTCCCAATCCTTTCTATGAATAGCCACTATTTTGGTTAGAATGGCTTGAATTTCTCTATTGGTCACCTCAACTTGTCCATTGGCTTGGCGATGATAAGGAGTAGACTTTTTGTCCCTTATCTTATATTCATTGACTAGTGTTTTAATAAGTGTTAAGGTAAATTAAGCTCCTTGATCAAACATTATTTCTCTTGGCACTCTGTATCATGTGAAAATTTATTCATAAATAAATTTTGCAACTTTGTTATCTCTATCATGTTTCGTGGCCTTGAATTCTACCCATTTAGTTACATAATCAGTGCATACTAGGATATAAGACTTACCATTTGATGGGGGATCAATGGGTCCCACAAAATCCAATCCCCATTTGTCAAAGGGAGTGACTACTACTTGAGGGTAGAGTGGAATCTCATGTGATTTGGTTGGCCAGCCCATTCATCACTGTTGGAAGTTTTTTGTTGTCCATCGATTTCTATGATGCCATTTTCAATGACATCTTCGATGATGTTTTTCAACCATCTACATGATGACATGGAATATCCTTTAGCATGGTGAAAGTTACAAAAGGCATTATCGTCCCACCATGAAAGATTAAATTTCCTTGGGTTGTATGGTTTTTCCTCAAAAAGTGTAATAAATTTAGACTACAAGAGTTCTTTGAGGATAGATTCAATAGGCACCCCTAAGGGAGTGTACTTATTGTTGAATTTTTTTTATGCACTTCACAATACAGGTGATGCATAGGTGCATCACCTCTCTTGAAAGACAATCTTCCATAATCAAATTGTAGAGCACTATCCCAAGGTCTCTAATGTCAAGTCTTAACAGTGCTTGGAATATCTTAGTTGATTTATGTGATTTGTTGGAATCACAAAGAAAACTTACAGATGAGTCACAAAGTGGGGAAGTATGATCTGCAAATGGATTTATTAAGATGGGAGAGTTGTGGATTTACTACAGGTTCAAATAGCACTCTAGAACTCCATTTCAACATCAGCTTTAGCTTTATAATGTGCAATGAACCTTTCCTAAGGTTACTTATAAAAGAAAAGGAAAAAGGGCAGGGAAGAGAGAAGGTTCCTAGATCTGAAACTATGAATGAACAGTGATCATGGAGGCTGCTATAGTAGACAAACTCCCCAAACTAGGTTTTGTTTGACAAAGAGGATCCTACAACTACACAAAACTAGTGCAATATTCTATGGACTTCATATTTTCAATTTGTATACACACATCATGAACATACAAGTGAACTAAGTTGTAGCAATCAAGTAAAGAAGCCTAGGCTAACTTCACACATCAGCTTGTCATCAACAAGTGCCAAAATTATGGGCTGAAAGCTCATCAAATACTATAACAACAAACACCATCATCTGCTTCTCAAATTAGACTAGCAGATAGAGCTTCAAAGTGGTAAATTTTGATGTGATTTCCAATTTTCATGTTGCTGATATCTACATAGCTGAAGGTTGATTTTGTTCACAACTGATTGTATGATTTTAATATTGTTATGGGCATTCAATAATATCAATTCTAAGGTCATGGTGACCATTCTCCACAACTTTCATATTTTATTTCAAATTATATGATTTATTCTTGCAAAATCGCCCCTTGCAAGGGTCGTACCATTTAGAGGGCATTGGGAATTGTGCAAGTTAAATAATGGATGCTTTTTTATGCTATTTCTTCACCATTCAAGAAACTAACAACTAAAAATAACTTGGAAGGTAGAACCATGCACACATAATGAGAAAACTCAAAAATTAACACCCATATATCATGCAATGTTGCTTTCTATTCCTATAGAATGCCTTTACACTAGCTCTCCAACCTTTTACAAATGAGGGGGAGACCCCTATTTATATTTTTCCAAAGCCCAAATGAATAGATAGGATTGATTTACATTTTGTGGCTCAGATTCAATTACATTAGAGCTTCACCTACCCCACAATATTCAGCAATTTAAAATACATCTTTGTCTTTTTCCTATTTTGTCTTGTAGTGGCCAGTCACTATAGCAGTTTTGTCTTCTAGTTGATTTCCCTTTTACTATAGCTGAAACTGCCTGAGAGTTGTCTTCTTCCCGATGGACTTGTAGCATTATTCATTGGATCAAATGGGTTTGTCAACAACTGGCATCAATGGATTGGTTGCCCCTGATTTGGATGGACAACCCCTAAATAGCATTGTCATCTGGTGAAAAGTAGGATAGCCCCCATTGCATTTTGTCATTGACTTCCTTGGCATAGGCCTTCTTCTGATGCCAACTCTATTGATGGGCACCACAAGGAGAGGTGGGAATTAAATTAATGGTGATAGGATCCATGTGCTTTTCCTTGTTCATCTTTCTCAATGGGTCTCCCCACGGTCCCGCGGTAGGCTTCTTGAAATGTGCATGCATGAAGTGTCGTAAGTGATTTCATACACAAATCAAGGAAAAATTTAATCAAATCTTGAAAAATCCTTATTATATCCATCCATGCATCATCAAAAGATCATAATATTTAGTGTGAATTTCCATTAACTATTTACTGGAGGGAGTTTAGACGGTCTGGGCCCGAGAGGCTGGAATGTTGTTTTAGGAATGTTGTTTTGAAAGGGCGAACAAGGCAAGGTGACCTGGATGGTTTCTCTTGGCTGAAAATTTAGAATTTGGAAGGTCCACATAGGAGAAGATCCAATTTTTGGTATCTGGGTCAAATTCTTTTTTTGGATTAGGAGGCATCTGGGTCATCAATGGGGCACCTAAAGTTGTGAAGCGAGAAAGCTGCTAGGAATTTGTTTTTTGGAATAGCCAAGGTGAAATGGAATTCTGAGGGTGGACTTCTGAGGTTTGGGACTCGGGAGGCTGGAAGAACAGTAGCCAGCAGATGGTGGATGGAAAGATAGCAACCCGGTTGCAAAGTTCTTGGATGGCAGCAGAGGGACAGTATTCCAAAAGGAAAGTCCCGGAAATAGCCACAGAGGGGCCAGGCTCCAGAAGCCAAAATGCCTAAGGTAGACAGAAGGAAGAAATAGAAAAAGGGAGATGGAGTCCCAAAAATGGCCACGAAGGTGTCGGGTTTCGAAACAGCCAGGAATGGACGAAGTTCCCAGACGGTGGCGAAGGGACAAAGTTTCGGAATGAAAATTTTGCAACTTCTCGAAACATGATGAAACTTTGGCAATTCACTTAGGCACCACAAAAACATCCCAAATCCATGGGAAACTAGTCCCCAAAGTCAAAAAATGAAGGAAAAAGTGAATCAAGCGAGTGGGGAAGCGAAGCCCGAATGTAATACCCCTTTGTTTTTCTCTATTGTGTGAACAATGTTGTTCTCCTTGATTATGCTTTAGTTTCTATTTGTACTTTGGCTATGTACTTGGTTATAGTTGATCACTATTTTATCATGATGTATCTTGATGTGATGATACTATATTTTGATGTTACTATTATGACATGTTTTGAATTAGAATAAGTGGATATTTAAATTTATGATATTTTATGCTTTTGATTATGGCACTATGTTAGATGCGTCAATTAGTAGTACTGTATTGGTGAAGAGGATCGTATCGCATCATTTTCTTATGAGTGCCCTGCGATTGTGTGATTCCCTCTTCATGGTGTGCCTTATTTATGACATATTATTGCATATGGATATACTCTTGTTCGAAGGTTGACAGGTACAAGACATCGAATCCACCTAGTTTCATAGGTTTGAGCGTGTTCATTTCCCAACGACATTCGATTGGGAGATAGTAGCTAAGTTTTCTATGCCAATTCGTCACCCTAGTCATAGCGTGTCATCAGGTGTTAGTCAGGTTAAGTTGCCTTAATTTTGTCATCTGGCTTTGATTTCAATTATATTGCAAATTTGAAAAAGGTTAAAATATATGTTTTGGTAGTTGAACTGACGCTTAACTTTATCTAGTTTATGTTGAAAGCTAATTTATTTTATTATTAATTTAATTTAATATTAAATAATTTAATCATTGATTAAATCTATTTTATTAATTTAATTTAATTAATAAATAATTTAATCATTGATTAAATCTATTTTATTAATTAATTAAATTTATGATGTTGAAATAAGTTAAGTTATTCATTTTGAAGTGATCGTTATATTGGTTGAAATTGAAAAAATAAAGAAAATGTTTTAAATTTCATTTTTGGAAATTTGAATTCAAAAATTGAAAAAATTGAGATATTTGTTATTCTATTTTCAGAAATTAATGAGGGTTGGTGCATGAATATTTTTGGAATTTTTTTCTTTATTTGGTTTTTCTTCACAAGTTTTCGGGGGAGAAGTCTTTGAAAATTGAAAATAGAGGAGAGGAGGAACTGTTGCATTTTTGTGGGTTTTGGATTGAAGCTGTGAAAATTTGTGGAGCTGAAGTTGGAAGCTGAGCACCGTTTGGATCTCTTCACAAACTCAAGGAAATTAGGTTCATGTCTTTTAGATTGATTGCTTTGAGATTTTAAATTTTAAATGTTGTTGAAAATCATGCAAAAAGAGCATTTAAATTCCTCTGTTAGATTTGCTTAAATAAACCCTATTGTTTCTTGTCTTCAAATTTGAAGAAAAAACCTCTGTTTAGAAATAAAATGCTTCAAAGCAAACGATGTTCTTGACTGTAAATGTCTATTTTTACTTGGTTTTCTCAAGTATTTTTGTAAATTTTATTATTGTAGACTAATATATATATACATATATATATTTTGATATATATATATATATATATTCATATTTTTAAAATATACCAAATACGAGATTATGCTGGCAAAATTTTTATAAATAAAATTGTTTAAAAACCCGAAAAATAGATTTGAAATCCAATGTATATTTTTTCATTTTTTTAATGTAAAAAAAATTATATTTTTATGGGGAGGCGCTGGGGGCTCACCTCCCCACCGTGCCCCCATGGGAGGCACGTAGGGAGGAAGCCACATAGAGCGCAGACTCCCCCTGCCACCCTGTGGGCCGGTTGCATACACAGTTGACACCCACAGTTGGGTTGGTAGTGTTTACACCACCGCAACCAACTGTGGGGTTCGGTTGTGGATGCAGCCGATGCCCAATCCTTGGCATACGGCCCAATAAAACTTCGGCGATTTGTTTTTAAAATAAAATAAAAAAAAAAAAAAAATTTGTTATCTTAAATTTATTTTATTATTATTATATTTTATAATAATAATAAAAATAGGTTTAATAATAATATTTAATTTTATTATTATATTTTATAATAATATATGTTATAGTATTATTTTATTATTATATTATATAATTTTAAAATATTAATATTTAATATTGTAAAAATTCGTCTCATGTAGATTAAATAGGTATGCATATATATTATATATATATGTATTTAAATTTGTTTTTTTTAATGGCATGAGTTAAGTTAGATTGAACAAATTAAAATGTGATGACTTTAATTAAGTTATTGTTTCCTTTAAAAACATATTCTTATAGGGGATTTAGTTTGGATATTAAATAATATGTTTTCAACAAGTAGATTGTTTTTAAATGATTACATTTAAATGAGGAGACAATAATTATTTTTACATCGTTGAATCTTGATTTATTTGATAAACCGGTTAATTTATCATCTATTTAAATACAAGTGGGGAAATTAAATAATTATTATTACTTCCTCCCTTATTTGAAATGGTGTATTTAATTTAGTTTATCTAATGCAATAGAGTATTGAATGTGAGTGAGGAAATGGATTTACTGAATCCAAAGTAGATTTAATTCTCACCTTGATTATGAACTATTCATGTTATCATTTGGGAAATGTGGTTCATAGCTTTTGATAAGTCTTCTAGTTAAGTTTTCAAGTTTGTAGGTTGTCATACTATGTTAGTCAACCTTTGCAGTGCTTTGGGTAGTGCATTTAACCAGTTTGTCACTTAGTTATCACGAACGGGGATGTGTTGATTATATGGCATGGTTAGGGATGTGATATCCTTATGTCGCACTTATGTACCCTTGGGTTGTGGAGTTTTTCCACGTGTCATCTTAGAGGAGTGGCTTGTAACGAGGGTCAGCACACAAAGTGGTGCCAGGATAACTCATTGCAAGTTAGTTAATCCAGTGATATCATAAATAACTAATCAGAGTATCACATAGTATCAAACACTTAATAAGATAATTATGCCTCACTCATGAATGCAAGGGCTTGTTAAGACTTGGGTTGAGACGAGAAGGCCTAGAATGGCAAGATCATTATCTTGTCTCTACGAGAGATAATTGATTCCGTATTGGATTACATGAGGGGCCAAAAGTCATTAGAGGTTACTAGGATAACTCAAGTTGGGGGTCGGGGCCTAGGAAGACTCACTAGGATAACCTATGTAACATTGTGATGACACTTCTCCTAAGTCAATAGTATATTCGCATCAATGATGCAGTTGATTATGTAATTCTGAAAGCATTGTAACCACTGTGATTAGTGATATCATTATTTTTATTTCAATTCGGTTGTGTTAGCCTATGTCCTGAGTTAGATGTTCTTGGCTAGAAATCCTTGTTACTATCTCCTAGTATGGGGGGTGGACCTTTGGGTTCCACTTGGTTGGGTGGAATGTGCACCTTACTCCATTGGGTTTTTCTTCTTGATCGTGTGGATGAGACTTTCAATTGGAGAGCTCGTATTATTGAGTTTCATTTCATGCCTTATTATTTCAGTTGATCTTGTGATTTATTACCCCTCATTTGTTATCGAGGTGGAATTTTTAATTGTAACCTTATTCATTGGACTTGCCTCATTCAGGGAATGAGTGTTGTAACCATATTGTTTAATTCTGAATAATGAAATGGAAAGTTGTCTCTTATGCTTGATGTAAATTATCTTAATTGGAATGTATGTGTTTATTTCTTAATTAAATAATTGACATGGTTTAGATTCATGTTTTTTGTTGAGGTTCTATATAACCTTTGTCTCGTAACCTTAGAGGTTGTTGGCATTATTTAGTGAACTTGCTTATTAAACCAAAAAAAAAAAGTTCGTTTAAGTAGTTTTTTGCAACTTCCTCTAGGGTTGCATGGCAGGGCGTTACACCAAAAAACCCAAGACTTGGTAATTTTTTATTTTAGGGGCAAAATATGGTCAGCCAAAAAGGAGACTTCGAAGGGTGTGTTGACCAACTAGGACAGAAAAATGAGGGGCACACAAAATGAGACAGCAACAAAATGACCTGACAAGGAAAAATGACAGAGGGTCCCCATTCCAAATGGGGCATGTGTGCAAAACATGCACAAAAAAATGGCGACTTGTTGGGAAAATGCTCTAGAGCATTTCAATGACAAATGGAAGCACAAACCTAGAATCTCTGGTTTTGACCTTCACGCTAGGGAAAACAAAGGATCAAAACCACTAGTTAATCCAAAATTCAATATGTTGAAAATCCACATGTGTGCAATTGCATTAATTCCCATCTTTTAGTTGCCGCAAGAACCTAAGCTCCATTAAGTTAAGCTACGTATTTTATTCTAACTCCAAAAGCATATGGGACATTGCCTCACTGCCAGTCAGGCATCCATAGCCCCGACAAGGTTGTCATTGTTATTCTCGTGAACATTTCTCTACTATCGGTCGGGCGTCCATAGCCCCGGTAGAGTTATTCGTATACCCCTGAAAAGCTAAATTTCTTTTCCTTTGATTTTCAATATTTTGATTTCTTTCTTTTGTTTCTTTTCTCTTTTCAATTCTTTTATTTCAACCTGTGAGAAATGAAGCTCATGCTTAGGGCTGAGAATCACAATGGCACTGGAGCAAAATTTTAGATTTTTCACTTAACTAGACTTCGCAAAGGACCTATAGTGACCATCAAATCCTTAAAAACTGTCAGAGATATAAGATTTTGGAATACTTCAAAATCAGACCAACCAATGACTTATCCACTTTGAATCAAACATCCAAATCACTTGATATTAACAGAAGATCCTCACCCTCCACTTTGAAAACTTGATTAGAGTTTGACAAAGAAATACATAGAACAACCCCTACAAATAAGAATGGTTGTTGTGTGCACATATTTACCCAACTGAAATTAGAGGGACTCCGAGTAAAGCAGTAGCAAAGTGAGAGAAAACAAAAGCAAGCAAAAAGAAAACACTAAAACTAACCAAAGCGGGACAACAAAGGAAAACAAAAAAGAAACCACTATAAAGCAAGCAACTGACAACAAACCAGCTAACCTAAGAGAAGTAGGAAAGCAGAGTATTTACAAGAAACCTACACTAATCAAAAAATGAGCTATGTGCAAAGAGATATTTACAAAGCACTATGTCCAGGGATGTCCAGCCGAAACTCACGCCCATTGGATTTCACAATGCATGTACAAGAAAATGGAAATTGTTATAGTTCTCAACCATGCAGATTTATCCTTATATTCTGAAAAAATAAATTCAATGCTGCCACACTCAAGTTCAGTCACCCATTAAGGGAAAATCAACAATTGAAGAGGCTCGCTAAACCCATGATTAATCCATAAACACATTCATTTTTCCTCATTCCTATAATCAAAATGATAAGTGCAGCTATGACAATTAACTGGAGAAAGGAAGGATAGAACCTAGGTGTTATCACATGGAGGTGGCAGCATTTGACAATCGAGAGCGAGAACTGCATCATCTATCTTTGCATTAGCAGCTTCAGATGGAGGCACTAGATGGTGCAGCACTTTAGGCATCAAGTCCACATCAAGTAGGGAGAATGGGGCAGCAAACACTTCTTCCATGTCTTGCATGGGATCAACAATCCCTATTAGCGGTTCTTTGAGAAGATAGACTTCATCTCGTTGATCTTCCGCAAACCTAGTGTCCACTTGATTTTTGTCCTGAAAAGGTAGCACGCTGTCCCATCTCCTTTCCCAAGTGTCAAACTTATCTTCATGATGTTCAATATCGTGGGACAATGACATGTGTGAATTTTTCCTATTGCAACCATTTAAATACGAAAGAGGATCAGCAATAATCATGGTGAAAGGATTCCAAGTTGCATCTTGTAGTTGACAAGGTGCTTCATCTATGTTGGCAGCTATCTCAGCACCCCTGCCTTTGTCTTCTTCTCTTTGTTGTTCATGCAACTCATCATGACATTAACTCATTTCCCCTTGCTCACTATTGCTATTGACAGAGAAGGAATCCCTCTCCCAATTTAGAAACTCTAGTGCATCACCATTCAAAGGCTCAAGGAGTATGTCTCCATCACTACCATCTTCTAGGATGTTCTCTTCCTTGGCATGAGCATACCTCTAAATTACAGCTCCCAATGTAAAGAAGTCATGAATTGATGGTACCTCATCAAGGGGACCAAAATCCACTATGCAATCTCCCTCTAAGTACTTGTCATAAAGCCTATCATCCATGGTGCTCAAATTCTCTTGAAGAGGGATAAATTCTTGATGACTGGTGGACAACATTCTTGTTTGATCTTCTTCATCACTTGAAAGCTCGAGACTATATTGGTGTCCTTATTCTATTACTATCCCAACATCCTCTTGAGGACTACCTTCAGCTGAGTTGTCACTTGGCTTGGGTTCTTGGTCCTCACATTCTATCCTTGAAGCAATTGGAGGAAGTGGTGTACTAGGTTGTCTTGATTGTTCTATGACTTGCTTCATGGCTTCTTGGCATAGTCCACATGTGAACTCTAAGTGGGATGAATCATGGATCCTGCACCAATTTGGTAGCATAAATACCTCCAAATCCACCTAGTATTTTAGCTCTGACCAATCCTTTGCTAATCTGGAGATGAGCTGGTCATATATTTCCACTACTGGGTCCTCATCATCACTTGGAACAAAAATTTGGTAATGAACAACTGTGACCTGCAATTATTCCCACTCCTCCAAATCTGCATTTTCATATGCTTGGTCACTATCATTAACGAAGGAGAAGTCTTCCAGTTTGATTTTAGTTATGCCTTCATCATAATTTTTTGTTGTCCCAAGGCTGTCAAACTTTTCTTCTTGTTGATTTTCAGCTTCAGTGTTTGTTGTCCCAGCACTAGTTTGTGTAGAATTTCTTGGTTTATCTGCAATGTGTTATCCTCCAAATGTTGACAGCTTATTTTCCTCATGGAATTACTCATACTTATCAAAGTTTGGTAGCAGCTCCAACTCATTCAAACAACATCAGGTTTGAGTGATAATGTTTATGCATGATGACTAAGTCAGTTCAAAGTGAGGTGCATTGTGAAATCTACACCAAGTAGACATCAACACCTTCTCCAATCTTGGTCTGCCTTTGTTGTTCAATTTTTTTTGGATCGGCTCCTGAAATGTCATGGCTTCCACGGTTGTCAATTCTTCCTTCGGATCTTCAAAGGCTAAAGGTTGATATATTTCCCAAAAGGGAATTTCACCCTGCAATACTCTTTCAATTATGCTCAAGAAGGTTAGACACTCCAATTCACTGTGCCTACAACTGCAATGGATCCTACACTTATCTACCAATGAAAATTGTTGCAATGGTCTCTTCAATCTCCTATTTAAATCTGCATGTAACTAAGTGATGTTGATTTGCACATGCTGCTCCATTTCAATTCAGTTGTTGTTTTCCCTCAAAAAAATTTGATTTCAAGTTTCAACATTAAAAGAGATCTCCTTATCTCATATTTCTTCTTGAAAGTGCTCTTTTCAACATCCAACATTCAGATTTGTAGCCTCAACATGTCATGCCCTCATTCTAGCACCAGTCTTGTTGATGTATTTTTTATGCACTTCACAACATAGGTGATGCATAGGTGCATCACCTCTCTTGAAAGACAATCTTCCATAACCAAATTGCAGAACACTATCCCAAGGTCTTTAATGTCAAGTCTTGATAGTGCTTGAAATATCTCAATTGATTTATGTGATTTTCAGGAATCATAAGGCAGACTTACGGATGAGTCACAAAGTGGGGAAGTTGGATCTGCAAATGGAGTTATTAAGATGGGAGAGTTGTTGTGTGTTTTTTTAGGTTCAAACAGTAGTCTAGAAATCCATTTCAACATCAGATTTATCTTTATAATGTGAAATGAACATTACCTAAGGTTACTTATTAGAAAAAAAGGAAAAAGGGCAGGGAAGAGAGAAGTTTCTTGGATCTGAAACTATGAATGAATAGTGATCGTGGAGGCTACTACAGTAAACAAACTGGCCAAACTGGGTTTTTCTTGGCAAAGAGGATCCTATAGTTACACAAAACTAGTGCAATCTTCTAAGGACTGTAGATTTTCATTTTGCATACACACATCATAAACATGCAAGTGAACTAAGTTGCAACAATCAAATAAAGAAGCCCAGGCTAACTTTGCATAGCAGCTTGTCATCAACAAGTTCCAAAAGTATGGACTGAAAGCTCATCAAATACTATAACAACAGACACCATCATCACTTCCATTCAAGAAACTAACAACTAAAACTAACTTGGAAGGTAGAACCATGCACACATAATGAGAAAACTCAAAAATTAACACCCATAGATCATGCAATGTTGCTTTCTATTGCTGTAGAATGCCTTTACACTAGCTCTCCAACCTTTTACAAATGAGGGGGAGACCCCTATTTATAGTTTTCCAAAGTCCAAATGAATGGCTAGGATTGATTAACATTTTGTGGCTCAGATTCAATTGTATTAGAGCTTCACCTACCCCACAATATTCAGCAATTTAAAATACATCTTTCTCTTTTTCCTATTTTGTCTTGTAGTGGCTAGTCACTATAGCAATTTTGTCTTCTAGCTGATTTCCCTTTTACTGTAGTTAAAATTGCCTAAGAGTTGCCATCTTCCTGATGGAATTGCAGAATTCTAAATTGAATCAAATGGGTTTGTCAACAACTAGCATCAATGGATTGGTTGCCCCTGATTTGGGCAAACAACCCCTAAAGATTATCATCATCTGGTGAAAACTAGGATATTCCCCCTTGCATTTGGTCATTGACTTCCTTAGCACAGGCCTTATTCTAATGCTAGCTCTATTGATGGGCACCACAAGGAGAGGTGGGCATAAAATTAATGGTGATAGGAGCCACGTGCTTTTGCTTGTTCAACTTTCTCAATGGGTCTCTCGATGGACCCACAGTAGGCTTCATGAAACCTACATGCATGAAGTGTCATAAGTGATTTCATACACAAATCAATGCAAATTTTAATCAAATATTACAAAATCCTTGTTATATCTATCTATTAGAACCCAAAAATTCCATTAAAATCTAAATGATTTTTCCATTTTTGAGCCTAATATTTTCACTATCTTTCTCACAAAAGTCATTCACTACCTTCTATACTTTACCCCTCATTTAATTTTCATATATTTCACTACCTTCTCATGAAAAAAATATCTTTACCGCCATCCAAAAATCCAAAAATTGACTTATGTGTTATACCGCTACCTTAATATTTTTGAAATTATTATCCTTTTTCGTCATACCACTTTACCGTGGATAGTTATCAACCATCTTGCGGTTGTGTGGTGGAGGGAAAGCCTAGTGGTTTGATAACAGTTACTGCCACACTACAAGTGGTCAATTCGTTGACCGCAGTGTCGCAGTGGTGGTGAGATAACTGGCACGGTAAGCTGTTGCAGTGAATGTAGCAGTTGAGATCAGTCACACCGTGGTACCACCGACGGTTAGGAGGCAGACCGTAGTGACTATGGTGGATAGAGATGCAACGCGTGATAGTTAAGGATGGGCAGTAAACGGTCACCGTGTTACCACTGATGGTCATGTCAGAGACCACGATAGAGCGATGGAGGGAAAGAAAGACTATGATAGTTAGTCGTGATACCGTGGCCAGTTCACAAGGTGACCGTGGTAGTGTGGTAACAGTTAACAGATGGTAAAGGGTGATGGAAGTAGTGAGGCGACATTTTGCAGAGCAGTTAATACTACGGTACCGCTGGCAATCACACTAGTGATCGCGGTAATGCAATAAAAGGTTAACTAATAGCAGATGTGGCAACGAGGGTAACAGTGAATGTTTAGAACCGCCATACCGCCAGTGATAAAATCTGATCCCATGGTAAAGCAGTAAATGTAATAAAGCCACGGGTATGTAAAGATAATGAGCGATAATGTAAAAAGGAAAAATTGAAGACAAAACTATAGTTTGAGATATTTAATTTGCCGAAAGGCAATTCAATTAAATATTTTAAATTCGGTTAAAGAGTGCAAATGGTTGTAACAGAAGATGAAGGGTCACGACCCTTGGTGTTTACTGTATAAATATTTCTGGAAATTAGTTTGTAAAGGGTTCGAGAACAGGGAGAGATTTTTCTCAGAAATGGGACTAGGAATGTAAAGAATGGAAAAAACCTTCCTGAGACAGAGCAATATAAAATATTTTGGTGAAGTTCATTTTTGTATTCAGTTGTTGAGATTTTATAAGCTTTGTATTTCTTGCTTGGTTGTCTCCAATAAGAAATCATTAAATCATTTAAATCAAGATATCAGGTATATTTTTTGATTTATCAAAGTGCATTTATCACTTTGTGTGATTTGATTACTAGGTGTCTTCATGTCAGAACTAAAATTATTTTAAACAAGTCACAGTGATTTTAGGATTTTTTGTTGGATGATTAAAGAAGAACTTGGTAGGAAAAATTCAAGCATAATTTATGCAAGCCATAAATTGGGTGAAATAATATGCTACTCATAGAATTTCATACTTTAAATATGCCTAACAACTTGAATTCAAACAAAGAGGAAAATACACACATCATTTCAAGCCATAAATTGGGTGAAATAATATGCTACTCATAGAATTTCATACTTTAAATATGCCTAACAACTTGAATTCAAACAAAGAGGAAAATACACACATCATTTTTATTTTTGACTCCATTACCCATGTGGATAGAAGGCACTAATCTGCCACAACCCAGAGATAAATTTCATATCACACAATTTATTCAAAAACCTTTCATTTGTGTAGTAGGAGTAGGAGTAGGTGTAGTCATTTTATCTGTCCACTACCCATTGCCATTGTGGATAGATTGATCAACCAGGAAACACATTTAAATCTACATCATTCATTAGGTACACCCGCCTTGGTCTAGCAGAACCTAAAGAGATGAAGGTTCAATTGCATCAATTGGCCTTGTACGTTGGCCAAAAGAATTGTGAGAGCTTGGCAACCTCTCGTGGTTCAAACCTGCGTTTTTGAGACCCAATAGTTTGGTGACTCTGTTGGGGAGTTACTTAGAAAAATTTCCAACCTTTCCATTTATAGAGTCAACAAAGTTTCACATTTTTTTTGGAGATTCCACTAGGGCAAACCAAAGCAATCCATTTCATTTTCTTACTTTTGGTAAAGTAGGTGGCGACTCTATTTTAATTTGATATATAATGCATGGATGTTGTGGAGCAGTAGCATTTTGTCAAGATGGCAGAATCAAAAAGAGGACAACAGTCAATAAGAGAGTTGAAGGAATTGAGATAACAAAGGTTGCAATTGGACCAACATATGCTACAAGTGAACCAACAATTTCTACAATTGGGCATCAAAAGTGTTCCAAATACATCACTGAATGGGTCATCATGCAATAAGAATGAAGAAAAAAAATTTAGGAGATCTTGGACACCACATGATGCAACTAAGAACTCTAGAAACAAAGGTAATGTACTTTATCCATAGCAAATTAATTTTGATGAGTATATTCAAATTGAAGAGAGAGGAAAAAATCTTGTGGATGCCTTTTTTGACATAAGGAGATATAAGGGAGAAGATGTAAACTCTTTGTACAATAGGATGATAGACATTTGTATGCAATTACCTCCTCATTTTAGGCCAACAAGACCCACATTTGTTGCACAACTTCTAAGAGCATCTGAGCCTGAATTAGTTTATTGGCTAGAATAATCAAAACAATGTGCCTTGGATGCGGTAAATAAACTTATTGATTCCATACTTGGAATGAGGTATGTGGATACCACCAATAGTGCTTCAGAGGCTGCATTAGAAAATGGTATCATGTTGTCTAACAATGAAGATGTGGAGAGTTTCTCTTGCATAACAGATTGTGAGTCAAATTGTGAAGATGAAATAGTGGATGTTGATCTTCAACAGGATGATTTTTGTAGTTATTTTGAAGATCAAGATTATGTTGGAGACATGGTTGAATATATGGAAGCAGAGACCTATTCACTCAGTAGTGAGAAATTTTCAGATTTTTTAACTCTGGAATACCAAAAGTATGCACATGAAGATGATTCCAAAGTTTTGGTTCCAGCCTACATTTGTTTTGATAGTGAAAGTAATAATTCATATGAATCCATGTGTATCTCTCATGGTAATGAGAAATTATTTGAAGCTGATCAAAGATCCATGTCTATCCAAGAAGAGGTATTTGACTCAAATATTTTTTTCCTACAAAAGGAAGATGTTGGTTTGCATGTTGTTGATGATAAGTGTTCAGTATTTGTTGATTCAAGTATGTATAAGAATGACTGTATGAATCAAAAGTGTGTGCCAGTGCCAACTGGTGATAGGAAAGAAATGGAGAGTAGCTCTAGTTTGATTTTTTTAGAAGATGTTGATGAGATAGAATTTTTTGGTTGCCATAAGGAGTATTCAGATTTTCAGGTCCTAGTGTAGTTGCAAGCACATTCAGCAACATATGACAGTGAGCATGCCTATGAATTTTTTGTTGAATGTGGATACACTTTGTATGTTAAAGATGATAAATATTTTTTATATGATAATGAGAATGATGAAATGTAGAATGGTAAAATGAATATGAATCAAGTTGAATGCAATGATTTCCTGAAGGTTTTCAATGGTAGTACATGTTGCAAGGCAGGTGGAATGGATAGTTTCAAAAGAAACCTAATGAGCTCTAATCAGAACAAACTCTATGACAAAGGAAAGTGTAGGTTTTTCTTTTTGGGGTGGCCTAGGGCCATTCCTTGTGGTTTGATTTTTGAACCATAGCATGTACAGAGGATTAAGGATTTCCAGTGCATGGACAATTCTTAGCAATGCCTCTTTAAATATTCTCTTCCATGCACAGTAGTTTAGGATTTTCCAATTCTCCATTTGCTCCATCTTTCATGTATTTCACTTATCATTCCCTCCATCTGCCATGGCTTTCATTTTTCATCATGTGCTCGGTATTCTCTACCAAACATTCTAGATTCTTGCAGTGATTTGATAAAACCACTCATCCCCAACAGGAGCCACTGTTAGAACCCAAAAATTCCATTAAAATCTAAATGATTTTTCTATTTTTGAACCTAATATTTTCACTATCTTTCTCACAAAAGTCATTCACTGCCTTCTTTACTTTACCCCCCCATTTAATTTCCATATATTTCACTACCTTCTCATGAAAAATTATCTTTACCGCCATCCAAAAATCAAAAAATTGACTTATGTGTTATATTGCTACCTTAATATTTTTGAAATTCTTATCCTTTTTCTTTATACCACTTTACCGCGGATAGTTATCAAGCATCTTGCAATTGTGTGGTGGAGGGAAAGCCTAGCGGTTTGATAATAGTTATCACCACACCACACGTGGTCAATTCATTAACCGTGGTGTTGTGGTGGCTGTGAGATAACTGGCACGGTAAGCAACTGACGGTGAACGTAGTGGTCAGGATCAGTCACACCGCGGTACCACTAACGGTTAGGAGGCAGACCATGGTGACTACGGTGGATAGAGATGCAATGGGTGACGGTTAAGGATGGGTAGTAAATGGTCACTGCATTACCGCTAATGGTTGTGTCAGAGATCGCTATAGAGCAGTGGAGGGAAGGAAAGACTATGACTGTCAGATCGCGATACCGTCGTCGGTTCACAAGGTGATTGTGGTAGTGCGGTAACAGTTAGCAGATGGAAAAGGGTGGCAAAAGCAGCAAGGCAATAGTCTGTAGAGAATTTAATACTGTGGTACCGCTAGCAGTCAGACCAGTGGCCATGGTAATACAGTAAAAGGTTAGCTGATAGCAAATATGGCAGTGAGGGTAACAATGAATGTTTAGAACCGCCATACTGCCAGTGATAAAATTTGAGCCCTCGGTAAAACGATAAATGTAATAAATCCATAGGTATGTAAAGATAATGATTCATGATAATGTGAAAAGAAAAAATCAAAGACAGAACTATAGTTTTGTGAACCCCTAAACCTGCAAATGCACAAAGATGACAAACATTGTTAGTGTTAGATAAAAATACATGCAAATAACAAGGATTCCCCATGAAATCCACCTATTTAAGCTAATATTAGGAAATGAGGAACAAAACTTAAATAATATTGAAAATAAATCCTAATCTAGCCTATAGAATGATGATCTTATGGGGGAATTGGTTCCAATGATGTGTTGCAATTGGCCCTTTCCCAATTCCTAAGTAGCAATAATATGGTTGATGAAGAAATGGTCAAATCTCCAAAGAGATTTGAGCATACCCTTGGTGCAAATGTGAAAATATGATGAATGCTTGGATGAAATGGGCAAAATAAGTTCTCAATTGAAGAGAGTAACTTTGCATGTAAATTGTGGATGATGATGAATTTGAGTATAGTAAGTCTACTCAAATTATGGATGTTTGAATGAGAGGAAGAGTCTCTCATTTATAGATTTCAATCCTGGAAGAATGAGTGAAAATAAGCAATGTGGGATCATTCAACATCCAATGGCCAAGTGCCACTTGTCAAGATGTGAATGGTTGAGGAATGAGCACATTTTGGTCAATGTGCATGATAAATGCCATTGGATTCAAATTTTGAATTTTGAATGTGACATGTGAGAGGGAAAGAGAAATGGAGTTAATGTCACTTGGCTCAAGGCCAAGGACATGTAAGAGGCATTAAATGCCTTGTTGGAAGGATCAATTCCACTTGGCCTTTTGAATTCAAATGAGAGAATATTCCCTTTTGATGCTTTGTGAGGGAAAATAGAAGAATTAATAAATCAAAGTATTTGATTTATTGTGCAACTTGCATTCTCTAGAGAATTTTAGTGATAGGGATTAACTTAATCAACGATTTGATTAATTTAATGAGGAATTAGGAGATATGACACTTTAGACTTAAATTTATGAATTGATTTAAATCAAAAAAAGAGGAAATGATTTATTAAATAAATGTTTTGATTTATTTAACCAAAGAGGAATATGTTAGATTAAATCAAATAAGGTTTAATTTATTTTATTTAATAAGAGGACTTTAGAGATTTAATCAAATAAAATGAATTATTTAATTAAAAGGAGGTTTACAGAATTAATTAAATAAAATTGATTTATTTAATTAACAAGAGATGATGACTTAATTAGATAAAGCTGATTTATTTAATTAAGAGATGAAGAGTGACAGATTATTCGATTAAATGACTAGCAAGGGAGATGATTCAAGATTGAATAGTGTTAGTAAATCAAGATCCAGTATATCAGATCAAATTGTACATTTTCCATGTCTACATTTTGCTCCTCTTTGAAGCAATGTACTTGTTGCATTGATTCAAAGAATAAACTACTATGATCAAAAGTTTTAAATTTCTTGATTTTTTTAGATGCCCCACTATTGCCCCAGGAAAAGGATTACACTGGTATATTTCCCCCTCGAGAGATCAAGCGGAAATGTATGTTTTTCTAATTGAGATCACGATAAAATGCGAGAGGAGTGGTTCTATTGATAAGAGGACGTAAGATAATTCTTTGATGTAGACAATTCTAGTGATGTATAGACAATCATCGGCCATGGGTAGCCTCGTGTATATTTTGATACAACACACTGATTTTAGATAGAAATGTTAGTAAAGATAGAATAATAATAAGATGGATGGAAGGAGGATCCACACAAGTTCACATTATTACCGATGATGATGATTTGCATTGCTAGGAGTTGGGATTTTCAAAGGGCCAATTACATTATGTTTGATAACACACATAGGTACGATGCATCAAGGTATAAAGGACTAGGATGGTGTTGTATCTAGTGTGATGGACTTTGACTCGTCAATCAGATAGGAGTATTCTTGTTCACACTTGACATACGAAAACCTTGCTAGGACAGACCCAACAAAGAAAGTATTTGCCAAGTTATTTTACAAGAGTATCCAACAAGCACAATAGATAAAAAAGATAAGGATCATTGCCCCTTTCCTTTCTCTCTAAACCTGTTTTGTTTAGGCATCATCAAGAGGTCCTTGGAATGAGCGAAAAATAAGATAAGTCAAAAAGACCAAATAAAGTAAACAAACAAGCTAATGTTCTTCGTACCGCTAGCCAAGGCTAAACTACTATGAGGTACCTGATGCTTATGTCCATCACAGGAAAGCTTCATCCTAGGACATGTTGTGATCAGGGTTTTGGTGGGACTGATTGGGTGATAAGTTATTGATATTCTGAGTTGACCAACTTGCTTGCTTACTGACTTAGGCTTGAGACTCTTACGATTAGGTGTTCACTTTGGAACCTGCTAAACTTGCTTCTGACTAACTCACCAAAGGGTGACAGTGACGATGGTTTATTATGAGCGATGACAATCACGAGTGAAAGTGAAATGAAATGGATGCACCATTTTGGGTTTTTCAAATGTTTTGAGGCTGTTTTTGGAATTTTCACATTTTTCAATGTTTTTGGCTTTTCAAGATTTATAACAAACGAACTAACTTAAAGACCTATCCTAGGGGTCTCAGGAGCTGATCCATAGATTAGCCTTGCCTATTTTATTCATGCAGAGACCACGTAGTTTGACTGACAATAGACTTGACTCAGTGATAAGATGGGCAAATGGATTACCATTTTATTGCTTAAAGGACTAACTTAAGATGCAGACTAGATGGGAAAACAGATTACCGATGTGACAGACGCCTAAAGGACTGACCCTAACCATCTCGGGGGATGATCAAAGATAAACCTTGCCTACATTCAAGCTCAGAGACAACATAGTTCGACAAGGTAAAAAACTGACAAGACTCAATGATGAATTTGTTTTGAAGATTTTCTTGATATTTCCACATGTTTTTGGATTTTTGAATGATTTGGATGTTTTTGGATTTTCAAATTGACTTTTGAATGTTTTTGGGTTTTTTCACATGATTTTGACAATTTGGATATGATATGTAATGATATCAGTGCTTTGTTTTGATATTTTGTTGAAAACCAAGCTTAAGGTTGATTGATCAGATCAATGGATTGATAGTTTGACTAAGTGTGTTAATCCAAACAAAGATGATAATGAACTTGTAAAATCTAGGAAGTTGTGTTATCCTAGAGTAAACTCGTGTGCAAGATGATAGTTTGACTAAGTGTTTTAAGTCAAATGAGGTGATTATGGATTTGATAATTTGGCTAAGTGTGTTAAGCCAAACAAAGATGATAATGAACTTGTAAACCCAAGGAAGTTGTGTTATCCTAGAGTAAACTCATGCGCAAGATGATAGTTTGACTAAGTGTGTTAAGTCAAACAAGGTGATAGTTGATTGGATTCGATTGATCAAGATTGATGAAGCTTGATTTGGAACAAAATTTCCTTGATGATTTGATGTGATATTGATGTACACATTAGATGCAACTGATATTGATTGTTTGGATTGATGTTCGATGAAAGATAAAGCTTGATAAGGAACATCTTCTCATCAAAATATTCCATGGGCTAGTGATTTGGATTTTTTTGGATCACAAATGCTTTAACCAATCTGATTTCACGTTTGCAAATCTTCGGATCGCCACATAAGTGTGAAGGATATATATCAAGATTTATTCCTGAAGCAAGATGCAAATATCTACCCCTAGTGTCTAGCAATGTATGGAATGCCACAAGTAGATACTTGGATAGGTGTGTGGATGGATGGATATGGTAAGCATGCAAAGGATGCAAAAGATTATCTTGTGAAAATATAAAGTGTTCAAAAAGCGGATGCGCCTTTGGATAGTGTTTCAAGGTTCAGATAATGTTGGGTAGGATGGGATCAATGAAAATGACCCATGTCAAGATGTTTACCACCAGCAAGTGTAAAGTGTGCACCAAACCTTCATCAAGATCTAGATAAGATAGATTAGATGGCAATGTGTTGGATAAATGGTTCATGGATGAATGGATGATACGGCTAAAATGTTGGCTTTATTATGGATGTGATAAGATACTTTCTCCTGAACTAGTGCACGTAGATGCTCAATTCTACACATGATGCTTGTTTTCCAGGTTTTCATCATGGTACTTGTCCAGAGCGCCACCGAAATGGTTTTCACTAGAGGACGACTATTTTCAATCGTTTTTCTGATTTTTTTTTGGATATTTTGTATTTTCTAAGAGATTTTAAGCTGATGTTGAACCACCTGGTGGTGCTGACATTGATGCTTCTATCATAATGTTCCATCGGTAGCCTGCTTGAAGAAGTTGTTTTTCCAATACACGTTCACTTGAATGAAAATTTTGAGATCCCTGATCTACTTTGCTGATACCGGAGTTAACTTTGTCTTTGTGCGCACAACACGATAGAGTGCCTTCTGAATCCTTATGATGAAGGGTCGTTGCCAACATATGGTCAATGTGAGAATTGGATATCATGCATGGAGATGTGGATGGAGTGTATTTAGGGATAAAAGATGGATTGGTTGATAGTTTGGAGCCTTTGACTCTCCAAACTTGGGAAGATGAGCAATGATAGTTGGATACGGAAGTGCGTGTGGAATTAGGACCAACTGCTTGATACACTTTTTATGTCACTTGAGAAGCTTTCTTTTTCCTTTGTGGAAAGCTTTGATGCATACTTTTCCCTTTTTTATTTTTCCCCATAGTTTCTTTGAGTAATGGAGTTTGATAGGGATAATATTTCTTTGTATTCTTTGGTATCCATATGTATTTGATTTGTCATTCGTGCTTCTTAGCTTCTTTCACTTTGATAATGTTCTTCATGCTTTGATTCAAGTCTTGTTGTGCATTTTTTGCACACACGCCCCACTGAAGGTGGGGACCGTCTTTTTTTCTCTTTGGTGTTTTGGCCCTTCTTTTTTGGAGATTTTGTTTGCTTGGGTTTGTGCTCTGATGACCATTTTGCCAATTGAAGTGGCATTCTTTTGAACTATGTTGAAAATCTAAAATTTTGGCTGTATCTTGGGTTTTTCACTGTTTTCGAGAAAATCTGCCTAGGCCAGATTCTCCTGATTTCTTCCTAATATCTGAAATTGCTACTTTTGCAATGCTTCCGGGAAAGTCAGTACATCCCTGATTTCCCTGAAATCCGTGGCAGTGTCGAATTCCCAAAATCCGTGGCAGTGTCGAATCCCCGAAAGTCTTTTGTGTGTGGCTGTCTTGTCAAGTGCATTAATGGCGTTTGTGCGAAGCTCTTTGATTCTTTGATGGGTAAATTGATCATATGAGTTTGTGCATTTGCTATCATTTGAGCTTGTGTATTGAGGTTCTTTGGGTTTGATGGATATTTGGATTTTCGAGGCCATTTGGATTGTGCATTTTCATTTCCTATGCATGGGCTATATTCGGTTTTCATTGAGCGGTTATATCTCGACTTCACCAGTTTCAACTTTTGTGTTTCCATGGTATCTAAATGTGCTCTTTTCTCTATTGGTTTCAACGGCTTTTCTTTGTTTTCTTGTGGATTCCTTCATGGGTTTTTTGGTTTCTATGGATCTACGTCATTGTTGGGTGTTTTTGGGTTTTCATGTGGTGCACTATTCCATTTTCATTGATTGGGCGTGTGCATCTTTATCTGGTGTTGCTTTTTATTTTAGGCATGGGCTTGTTGTGGTTTAATACTTTCTATTTAGGTATACTAGCAAGTTGTCTATGCTTTCATCGTGGACATTTGGGTTTTCAACCTAGGGCATGGCCAATCCTCTTCAAATCTCTGTGAAGAGTGTCCTTAGTTCACGTTTTATTTCTCCGGGTCCTAGGTTTGTTGGTTTCAGAATTCTAGCATAGATCCGGCGTGGTTTGAATTGATTTGGTAAAAGTACAGAGGATGTAGACAGGTTCGGGTTTTTGAGGTCTTCGCTAAATTCTACTTCCCTTAGATTTCCCCGAATTTTCTATCTCCTCTTTCTTTTTTTACTTTCTACTGGATTTCATTTGGCTTTTCCAAAATTTGTTCCTTCTGGATTTTCCCGAAGTCCGCAGTCGAAACGTTTTACCGATTTTGAGCTATGATACTGTTATATCTAGAGTTTGCAAAAATCCGTTCCATCCGGATTTTCCCAGATAGTCTATGTCTCTTTATTTTCCCTAGGTTAGTTTTAATTGTTGTTAATTTCGCCAGAATCCGTCTTAGATGGATTCTTCTGGGTGTTTTGGGGAAATGCTAAATTTGATGGTTACAGATGGTGGGTTTCTTGGTAAATTATTTGAGTGATTTAAGGAGCTTATCCTAAGTGTCTATAATGGTTTTCTTTGGTTAAGATATTAATTTTGAAGGTTATTTTGGGATTTCGTATGTTTGGTTCGATGGAATCCGCCTGGTCCATATTTTCTCGAGAATCCGTCCCAGTGCAAAATCCGCGAGGGGGGCTAAATCCTGAATTTTGAGATAATAATCTTGTGCACTTGTTGCTTCTTATGGATCTAATTGTATGTTACCTTTATGTGTTTATAGGTAGGATCAGGATAGAATGATGCTAGTCGAGGCAAGGGAAAGGCAACTGACCTTGGTGTGGAGGCTTCTGCCATCTCGGATGCAGAAAAAGTTAAGCTAGATATAAAAACATGAATTCCTCAAAACAAGTTGACCTCAATTTGGTCAAGGATCACGGATACGAATGTAGGCATGTGGGATTATGAAGAATTTAAGGCTGACATATCAGCACCAACCCCTCCTCTTTTGGCAATAGGGATGGTACAATCTGGATTAGCTCATGTAGCAGGTTTCCCTCCTACAGTCGAGTGTTATGAATTGGTATTGGAGTGTGCCAAAAATTATGATAGGGAAACACAAAGAATAGTTCACCCTCAGGGAAGGATCCTTGCTGATTTCAGTCCTATGGCCATTGTTGCAACCTTTGATATGTCTGACAGGTCCCATGTGGTGGGTTTTGACATGAATGATGCTACAAAATATTATGAAGAAAACATAATCAAGTCACAACAGGTGATTAACTCCAGGTTAGAAAATCAAAAATCACATTTTTCCAAGTTGCCTAAGCAACTATCCAGGCTCCAAATTCAAGAAAGAATACTATAATGCTATCACTCTTCTCAGTAGGTTGGTGGGATTGAAGAGTGCAGGTGTATTTGAGACATGGATGTTTAATGTGATTGCAAGGATGGAGCAGGGGATAGACTATCATTAGGTAGGAGTTATTAGCAATATGATCCACCATCAGTTGTGCAATATTTTGCAGACCAAGACTTTCACTATGACCTCCTACCTAGTGTATTTATTGGCCAGACTTCATCCATACAAGGGACTGAGCACTAGAGGTATTTTTGGGTAGGATGCTATTTAAGAGGTGTATCCACAATTGCATCTGACTGGTGGAAGTTACTGGATGTCGAATGATGCCTTCACAATGTATATTACCAGACTGCTCCAGGGTATAGAACATGTAAGAATCTCGGATAAGGCGAAAGAATTGATAAGGAGATATGGAGCTTGGTTTATCGAGTTCCCAACCTTCTCATATATCAGAATTGATGGTTTTCAGAGGGCTCCTTATAGACTCCCTAGGTATCCCACAGATCATGTTGTATTGTTGGAGGTTACTAGGAAAATCTGTGACTTTGAAAATATTATGAAGGGAGAAATGCACAAGATGGGTTTTGGGAATGATTTCCCTTTAAAGATAGGAATGGGTGAAGTTTGTGCCTCCATTCAGTCTGCTCATGCTTCAGAGGAGGAGATGGGTCATCTTGGGCTCTCTTTTCATTCTAAGAGAGCAAGGTTTGATGTTACTGGTGAGGCTCAGAAGAAGGCCAGTAGGGACTATAGCCATAAGCCTCACATTGAGGATTATTGGATCAACCTTACTGATGAGTTTGAGGTGAGAAAGAAGAGGTTTTCCATATTGCCAGTGGATTTGGTACAATTATATAATGTGAAGGCTATCCTAGACCAACTGGAAGAGGATGGAAATGTGATCCAAGGTCATGTGTATGAGGTAGTGAAAGACAAACTGGTGGGAGAAGTTGACTGACTGGAGGAGGAGAGGACTGACTTAGATAAGATTATGGCCCCAGTGATTAAGTACACCAAAATGTGGTTGAAGCACAAGAAGCTGGAATTGGAGAGCGAAGGTGTTCCATGCACCTATGAGCTGATGGGAGATTTACAATCTCATTCTGCTTTTGAGGCTTCGCTTGAACCAGATTCAAAGGGCAAGGAGAAGGTGGATTCTCCTTTCAGAATTCAGGTAAGGGAAGTGCAGGCTAAAAAGGCAGTAGAGGTGGTCAAACAGAAGAGGTGTGTTGCTAAGAAGAGGAAACATGCTTCTAAGAAGGAAGTTGAGAAAGGCCATGAAGAAGAAGAAGTTGAAAGTGTCCATGCACTAGTGAAGAGGAGAAGAGTCACAAGGACATCTCAGAAAGTGGAGGAAGTTCCTAAGGTTGACAAGGAAATTGAGCCACCAGCGGTAGAGGTGGAGAGCTCAGGGGAGAAGACACAAGTCTATATGAGAAGATCAAGGACTCCCTACCCAAGGGATACTATAGCCAAAGAGGATGTTTCAGTAAGTATCCCTACTGTTGAACAAATTGGTCCTCCCCTTCTTCAAGATGCTGGTAGTGTAACGAGAGAACCAAAACAAGATGAAGGTCCTGAGAATTTGGATGAGGAAGAGTTGCAAGAAGGAGACCTCTTTAATGCAGAGGCCAAAATTGATAAAGTAGTTCAATCTCCCTTGGTGGTATATGCAGACTCTCTTGCAAAAGAACAAATGGACAAGTCTCCTTAAAAGGAGGAGGAAATACCAATTAGGGCCCCTTCACCAGTGCATGTGGTTGTAGAAGAATAGGTGCGGCAAGAAGAGAACCCAATGGTGGATGTTCCTAAAAGTCCAAGTGTTGAGAGGGATGCAACTATTGATCAATAGGAGAAAGAACTAGATAAATAAGACATAATGTCTGCTGGGTCTTCTATTCTAGATTGGCTTGAGAGGGAACTGAAGAGTAAAATGGTAATAGTGGAAGATGCTCCTCCCAATTAGGATGCCCTCATGGCTAATTTTGAGAGGGAGAAGACAAAAAAGAAGGCAAGGGTTGTATCTCGGATTGAGAGGGATGGATCTAGTAACCGGGTGGCCCATATTGCTACACCTGCTCCAAACAAAGATAGAGATAATGTGACTGCCGAGGACTATAATGTGCAGACTATTGATTTAGGACATGCTACTGTTGAGCAGGACATTGAAGAGTATGAGGGTTCCAGTGCAGTTATTATGGGGAGATTGAAGAAGGCAGTGCAAATTAGGCATGAGCTAGAAAAGGAGAATCACAAATTAAGGAAATACCTGCAGGATTTGATGAAACCTTTGCAAGCTATTAGCTCCTCGGGCTGATGCAAGAAGTTGGGTCCACAAAAAGTTAAAAAAGTGCAAGTGTTTTTGTTGTTTTTCATAATTTGTCACACTTGGACTAAAAATTTGAGGCACTTACACAATGAATTTTTAAAAAAATCAGTAATATGAAATTTTGAATTTTGAATCTAGTTTCTAAATATGTAAATTATTCAAATACCCAAATTGTAGAAATTAAATTTTGATAGGGATCTATAAAAACCACTTTTTAAAAGTCCCTGTTTTTTTACCATACCATGCACGTGTACGGACACCACTTTTTGACCCAAATAAAAGTATTTTTCGAATTCCTTTTGAGGAAAGAGAACTAACAACATGAAGATTGATGATGAATTTTTTTTGTAATTTTTTGTTGAATATTTTTTTTTTATTAAATTTTTATTGGCCTTAATTGTTGTTTCTAAAAATCAACGTGTACGGACAACATAATTTGTCCTAAACTAAACATTTTTTGAAACTTTTTTTTTTCATTCTGTAAAGAATTGTCTAAATATTGATGTCATATAATTTTTTTTACAAGAAACTTCACCAAAAAAAAGTTATTAAAATACCAAAAAAGTCTGATATTTCATGTTTAAGGACTAGTTTGCTTTGAAATTAATTTAAAAATATCAAATATAATCCAATATTAATAAAAATTATATATTTGGAAACTAGAAATCATGTTCTGTAATGGGTTTTAATTTTATAGATTGATTCAGAAAAAAAATCCATCAACCATACTGTCAAAGATGGACATTCTTCTTCAATCTGCCTTAGTTTTTTAGTTGTAGGTTCAAAGGCTAAGGCTCGGATTGCCAAGCCTTTCCCGAGCCTAAAACCAAGGCTGCAAGTGGGTTGGAGATTCAAGTTTTTAATAACGCGTATGCATTTTTAAAAATGCATACGCGTTACAAAACATATATGCGCTCTTTATTTGTTTGACTATTTAAAAAAAAAAAAAAATTTAGAAACGCGTATGCGTTTTGAAAAGAAAAACGCGTATGCATTTTAAAACGCGTACGCATTTCTAAAAATAAAAACGCGTACACGTTTTAAAATGCGTACGCGTTTCTAAAAAGTATTTTTTAAAAATAAATGACTTGTATGCACTCAAAAACGCGTATGCATTTTATAACACGTATGCGTTTTATAACACATACGCATTTTTTTAGGCTCAGGTACCCAATGCATAACGCATACGCATTTTTTAATAACGCGTACGCGTTTTTTAATAACGCATACGCATTTTCTGCGAGATTTTTTGTTTTGGCCGAAACTTCCCCTCTTCATGGACCCAACTTCTTGCACTTACCCCCTCTTCTTCTGCTACAGGATTCCTACCCCAGGAGACAATTTCTAAGTTGGAAAAGATGAAAGGTACTTCACATGCTACAGTTACCTAGTTGCAAGGTGTCCAGGCTAAGGGAGATGAGGCCATTAAGGGCATATTATCCACTGCAGGGGATGCAGTGAGGTCGATTGATTGGTTGAAGGCTGCATTGGCATAAAATAATGTGGATATCAACCTCTTGTTGCAAAAGACTACAACAGTCATGGGGTTCACTAAGGATAGATTAGTACAGTGCAAGATTCTTCCTTTTCCAAGAGTTTTCGGACCTTGGGAATGGTATAAAATCCTGCAAATGAGGCAGAAGGCCTTGAAGAAGATTTATAAATAGGAAAAGAAAATTGAGGATGCTCTGACTAGTGTTCATGAAAGGTGCATTTCATTCTTCGAGGTTATGACTGGAAGGAAGAAATTTGCTCTGAAGCATCTCAATTTGGAGCAGCTTAGAGAGTAGTGGAGAGATGTGTATTCCCCAGTAAGTGAAGGGTCAGTTACTGAACATCAGTTGGATGATGTTGCAACATACATTGTAGTCACTAACAGATATTTAACCAACAAAACCCATTGGGATGGTACAGTTAGGCAAGCAAGAGAAGTTATCAAAATTCTTGAGAGAATGATTAGGGTTTTTGCCTATGCCAGTTGTTGCTAAGCTGGATAGGGTCCTGTTGGCCTTACATGTTGAAGAGGATAAAGCTAAAGACAAGGATGGGGAGTGATTATATAGAGTTACATTGATATTTGTGCTTCCCATTAATTTACATGTATCGGGCCGACTTTTGACATCTTGGCTGTTTTGGATGAAATTGGTGCTATGGCACATTTCATGTGGTTCGAATATATTTTAGGCCGACCTCTTGAAGGTCATGTTTTATTGTAAATTATGATTTGGGCTGACCTATCTTGTGTATTCTCTATAAGAGCAGGCATGTTGCCTCATTTGATATAGAGAGAGATTTAAGATATCTATAGAAGGATAGGTGGATCAAGTGATATTAGATCAAGTTAGGGTTTATTGGCAAGCAAATATTATAATATAGACCTAGAATTGTTGCAATCTTGGGTGATTCAATAGAAGGAAGATATTGTGTTTTGGTATCTATCTTGTGTAGTTCATCTAGCATGGTTCTTGTTCTTCCATCTTTTAAATTGCTTATGAGTTCATAGTTAAGTTGTTTGATAAATGCTTAGGGTTTCATGTTTAGAATGTTTGTAGCGATCTCTAGTCCATACTTTTTGTAGTTAGCTGATTGTTAACTACTTTGCAAAGTTAGCCTGGACTTATATTTGTGCTTAGTTCAATTGTGAAAGTTTATTCATCTCAATTGTTGTAAGGTTGACTGAATGAATGTTTATGATTTGAAAATCTTTCAATACCTTAGAAGATTGCACTATTTCTCTGGAATTGCAGATTCATCTAGGTCAAGTAGAAAGTAGTTTATGAGAGATCGGTCCATTTTAAGCATTTTATCCTTTTGTATTTTTAATGTTAGGGTTAGAAGTAGTTTTAGGATTATTTCTGAAACCATTATCTTTTGCTGTTTCTTTATTCTCTGGGTTCCAATCAAATTTGAAAGTATCATTTTTAGTATCCATATTTGATAAGATTCGAAGTCCAATGTTGCTCGTAGTAAGGTCCCATTGTGATTACCAGCATTTTCACATTATCTCTGAGTTGTTTCATTGCATTGTCAAGACCTGGCATTAGAGACCTTGGAGTTATCTCTTTTCCATAGAGATTTACTTTTCAAGAGAGATAGGATATTATATTCTTTCTAAGTTATTGATGTGCAGAAAACACCATCAACAAATTGGCACTAGAAGGAGGGCCTTTGAACAAGCAAGCTGGAGCATTTCTTAAACGTCATCTCTCCTGAGAGACTTAGAAGAAGAACTAGATTCACTCTAGGAGAGGAATAACTTCAAGAATTACAAGCCCCTACTAGGTCAAGAAAGAATAGAAGAGGGGAAGAATCATCATCAGCTCATCCCCTTCCGTCATCTCCATCCTCCTCATCTTCATCTGACTCTGAGGAGATTCTCATTCCACAACCACAACCAATCATACATCAGCCATTACCACCCCTGTCTCCACCAATGGTATTTCTTGCTACTAATCCATCCCCATTGATATTCAATAATTATAATGTTATGCCCAAAAATCTTCAACATTTATGCTCTAAGTTTCATACTCATGATCCTAACAGAACTATAGAAGAGTATATTAGGATTTTTCAAACTTGTCTGAGAGATAGAGGGATTAACCATGAGGATGTTGCATGTAGGTTGTTCCTTTATTCTCTAGGAGAAGAAGCCTTTTATTGGTATAATCACTTACCTACTGCTTTCGTCCATAATTGGATTGAGTTGGAAGCTACATTCCTGCAAAAGTTCAAAATTCCCATCAGTGCTAATGAGTTATACTTGCATTTTACTTGGGTAAAAAGAGAGATTAATGAGCACATAGGGTCATTCAATGATAGGTTCCATCGAGTATATACCAGACTCCAAGCACCTTATGCTGGAAATGAAAATACTACTTTGGAGATATATCTTGAGGCTCTGGATAGCCTTACAACCACCTTCCTGAAACAAAGGGCCAATCCTCCAAATACTCTTCTGATCACTACATATGCGGAGGCAGTGAAAGTTAGCACAGACTTAAGGCAACATTTATCAGGACCTTTGCCATCTTTGGGACCTATTGCCCACCCTGGACAAATCCAAGCCCTTAACCAGGCCTTGATTAGTCATGCTCCAATAATGAATCCTGTACCGTCACTACCTTTGGTTCCTCATCTAGGTCCACCTCTAAATCAAGATCAACTTACAACTTCTTATCGTCAGCAGAGAGTTAATCAACCCTTACAGCATCAACAAGTTGGTTTCCCTTCATCTTTGCAGAATTCAGAAGTCTTGAATTAAGCTGTTGGTTCTGGGAGTATACTTGGATATCCATCTAGAGGTAATCTGACACCACCTAACAATTTAGATAAGGAGGGGTTGGATGAATTATCTGAACAGGTGAAGAGGTTGAATACAGAGGTGACTTATTTGAGAAATCAGAATAGTCAGCTTCAGGCTACTCAGAGGAATATACAATCCAGCTATGGCAGGGAAAACATAAATTTTGAAAGTGGTCAATACTTTGATAGGAATAAAAATTATGACAGAAGGCAGGGTTCTGGTCAAAATTTTGATAGAAGACAAGGCTCTGGTTAGAATTTTGATAGAAACCAACAAGGTGGATAAAGATTTGATAGGGGGCAACCACCTAGGTAGAATAGATCTTGGAACACTGAACCTAATAATGGAGAGATCCCTACTCCTCTAGATCAACCCGTTACTCAAGAGAAACCTCCAAATGGTGTATACTTAGCAAAAACAGCTTTATCAGGATGGTGCAGACTCCATAAAACGAGTCAACACTCTAAGTTAGACTGTGCTGAATTTCAGACTGCGGCTTCTATCTTTCAGTATGAAGTGGAAAATAATTCTACTAGGTAGGAAATTGTACCTTCAAACCCTTATGATGCTCTAGTACTGGTACTTAATCATGCTCCATTCCCAAAAAGTGAGGAAAATGAACCAGAAGAAGTGTCTAATACACAGAAGGAGGCAGAGCAAGTGTTGAATGAAGATGAAATCTCCCAGTTGTTTAATGAAGAAAATGAGAATGGTAATGGCCCTTTAGATGAGGAAGAAGTTAGTGTTGAAGAAGTTTAGATGTTTCAACAGCCAGCAAAGAAGTATGATTTAAGAAATAGGCCTAACAGGGGTCCACAGGCTAGAGGTCATTTCGCCACTTCTATTCCCCCAAACAATTTTAGTACTCCACTTGATCCACAAGCTAGTAACAACCCATCTTACCCTCAGGTACCAACACAATACTTGTCAAAAGGGAACAATACTAAAGCTTCTAAGGAAAAGAAAGCCAGTGGTTACAAGGAATCGCAAGCTGACCTAAATATAGAGCAATTGGGTGAATATGTGACTAAAGAACTCAAGAAAGTAAAGGTAAGTCTTTCTGCTTTCGAATTGTTAAGAGTTCCTACTATTAGAAACGCGGTTTTGGGATCATTTGGTTCACATACAACATCACAAAGGGTAGCCACGAATGAGGCTACTACTAGGTCTTCTAATTCTCAAACACCCAAAAGTCAGGTCCCACATGTGGATAAGAGAGGAGATAAAGATAAAGGTCAGGTTGCAAAATTTGATACTCATCTGAACTTATTTCAATGTAAGATGGAAACTCCTTCTTTTCTAATTTATGTTCGTATTTTCAAAAAAAACTTGCACAATTATCTTCTAGATTCAGGAGCCTCTACAAATTTTATGCCTTTTGCTATTTGCAAAGCATTGAGTATCACTCCTATAGCTTCTCAAAAGAAGGTTACTCAGTTGGATAAAATAGAGGTAAGTGTGGTTGGAGAATTGAACATGATTCCTATGCAGCTCGCATCAAATCCTAGGGTGCAGCAAGTGATCAATATCCAAGTTGTTGACATCCCTGATACTTATGGATTCATTTTAGGTAGGGATTTCACTAAAGCTTTAAATGGATACACATCCAAAGATCACTCCCACATGTGGTTACCATGGAAAGGAGTTTCAAATCAAATCAGAATTGAAAGGGAACCTATGATGAAATATGTAATCACAAAATACCAAAATATCTCAAATGAGGTATTGGTGTCTGAAGTCAGCATGGGAAATTATGTGTTGGTTGCATCAGTTACGGAGGATGAAGAAGTTTTTATGTTGCGGGATTCTTCGAATGAGCACCTTCTTGAGGGCGGTGGTCCTGAGAATTTGATCGAACTAGAGAAAGAAATGAATGATGAAGAAGACAGACAGCTTAGTTTGTTGGATAACTTTCGAGAATTCATCTAGAAGTGTATGGAAGACCGAGTGTAGTTAAAAGGAAGCTTGACGTTTAAAGAATTATTGCTTTCCAGTTGGTGCAGAATACATGATGCCTCTCATTTTGAGTTAGAATGTGACTTGTGTCGGACTGCTATTAGATAGATACAGAAATGCATTAATCTAGTCCCACCTACTAAACTCAATGTACAAGAGGAATCAGACAGGGATAAAGATAAAAGCTCAATACTTTCTATTCCCAGTAGAGAACGAGGTAAATTGAAGCCGAAAGAACCTGATGGCTATTGGACACTAAGGTTTGATGGATCTAAATCCAAGTAGGGTGTTGGAGTAGGATTTGAATTGATTAGTCCCAAAGGAAAGAATTACTTTGCTGCTCACAGACTCCAATTTCAATGCACTAATAATGTTGTTGAATATAAGGCTTTGATCCATGGTTTACTAATGGCATCAGGAAATAAAGTTAAAATATTGCAAGTATTCAGAGATTTCGAATTGGTGGTCAAACAAGTAAGGAAATAGTATTCATGCCATGATATAATAATGACCAACTATAGGCATAGAGTGTGGGATCTCATTGAGGGTTTTGATGCCTTTAATATCCAATTGATCCCTAGGAACAAAAATCAGGTTGATGATTCCTTAGCTCAAGCTGCCATCACCTTACAACCTTTGTTGCTTTCAGGGTAGAATAAATTTACAGTTGAGCTCACCCCAGTCCCTTTAGTGCCCGACAACGTTACCAACTTTTAGGAATTTGAAGACGACAAGCATATTCTAGATTTTATTATGAGTTGTGATGTATTTGCCTCCCAAGTAATTGATGAGATAGAGCCTCAGGAAGTAGATATTGACTTTGAAGGAATCATCAATCTAAAGACTAATACCATTCCAAGGGGTATGGTGCAACTTGAATGGATTTTTGACTTGGATAAAATAAGGGATCAAGAACAACAGACTAAAAGGGATTCCATTAGTAGCCAGTGTGAAACATATAATATGGGGACACCAGATGACTTGAAGAACGTTCTTATTGGCAAGGTGTGTACTCCAGAGGAAAGGAAAGCGATTATTGATACCTTACATACATACTATGATGTAATAGCTTGGAGTTATGAAGATTTGAAAACATATGATACTTCGATCATCACACACACTATTCCTCTAAGATCAAATGTCAAACCTTTCCGACAGAGACAAAGGCCAATCAATGCTTTGCTAGAACCCATTATTCAGAAGGAGGTGCAGAAACTACTTTCAACGTGTATTATATTTCCAGTGAGACACTCCACTTGGGTGGCAAATTTGGTTCCAGTAAGGAAAAAGAATAGAGGCATCAGAAAAGGATAATTATCCAAATCTTTCACTAGATGAAGTGCTTTAGATCGTCAATGGATCACAAATGATGTTCTTCTTGGACAGGTATTCTGGATACAACCAAGTTATGGTGCAATATGAGGATAGACATAAGACTACTTTTACTACCAAATGGGGAACTTTTGCTTACAAGAGAATGCCATTTGGGTTGATCAATGCTAGAGCTACATTCCAGAGAGCCATGGGCATTGCTTTCAAAGATATGATGGTAAAATGCATCATTATCTATATGGATGATTTGACTATTTTTTCTAAGAAACGAGGTGACCATATAACAGACTTATGTAAGGTATTTCAAAAATGTAGAGAGTTTGGTATTTCACTTAATCTGAGAAAATGCATTTTTGGAGTCATAGAAGGAAAGTTATTAGGACATATTATCTCAGAGCAGGGTATTGCTATAGATCCTGAAAGAATTCAGGCTATCTTGAAGATTCAACCTCCTGCAAGTAAGAAAGAGATGAAGTCATTCTTTGGTAAGATTAACTTTGTTAGAAAATTTATCATAGGATTTGCAGAGATAGTCAAACCATTGAATGCTATGTTAAAGAAAGAAGAAAAAATAGAATGGAGCACAGAAGCTAAGGAGGCATTTTTAGAAATCAAAAGGGCTATTGCTGAAGCTCCTGTATTGGTGAGTCTGGATTACACTAAGCCTTTTTATATATATTCATTCGCTTCTGATCATTCTTGTGCTACAATGTTAACTCAAAATTTTGATCAAGGGGATGAACACCCCATAGCCTTCATGAGTACTCCTTTAAAAGATGCAGAATTGAAATATCACAATGTGGAGAAACAAGCCTACGCTTTGGTTTGAGCAGTGAAGAAGTTCAGGCATTATATTTTGAGGAATAAATTTTTTGCCATAGTGCCTGATCCTGCAGTAAAGTTGTTATTGATGCAGAATGAGTTAGGTGAAAGAAGGGCCAAGTGGGTAGCCATGTTGCAGGAATATGATATGGAAATCCATCCCATGAAATTGGTAAGAGGATAAGGACTTACAAAGAAAATGGCTGAGACAGGTCCTAATCTCACAGCCCAACAATATTACCTTCAAGAGGTGTCTCCAGGAGACTGGTATGATGAAATTATTTTTTATCTATTGAATCAGCAATGTCCTGATCATTTTAACACAGTTCAGAGGTGAGCTTTGCACTTAAAAAGTGGAATTTTTATGATGAAAGGAGCTATACTATATAAAAGAAATCATGAGGGTGTTTATTTAAGGTGTTTAGGGAAGGATGAGGCTGCTAGAGTGATGATTGAATTTCATGAGAAATATGGCATAGGCCATGGTTCTGCATCATCCATTGCCCATCAAATCTTGAGGGAAGGCTATTAGTGACCTACTTTGTTCAAAGATGTACACCAACATGTGAGAACTTGTCACATATGCTAGACTATAGTAAGTAAGGAAAAACACGCAGCCCTTCCACTCCATCCGGTCATCGAGGTAAAACCATTTGCTCAGTGGGGCATGGACTTCATAGGTCCAATTAATCCTTCATCTTCTATGGTTCATAGGTATATTCTTACCATAGCTGATTATTTTACTAGACGGACAAAGGCTCTTGCTTGCAAACAATGTACTTCGGATGTGGTAATCAATTTCCTTGAATCAAGAATTATCAATCGTTTTGGTTGCCCGTTGTCTTTGGTTTCTGATAATGGTCCTGCATTTGCATCACTGAAGTTTTCTAATTGGGTGTATGATCATGGGATTGTTATTAAGTTTTCATCCAATTATTACCCCAAGGGTAATGGTCTAGCTGAGTCTTCCAACAAGAACCTATTGATAGTAATTTGTAGGCTTTTAGAACAAAATCCTAAGGATTGGCACACCCAGCTCTGATTTGCACTCTGGGCTGACCATACTAGACATAAGGCATCCATAGGAACCTCCCCTTATCACTTGGTGTATGGTTTGGAACTTGTGTTTCCTATTCAATTAAAAATTGCTACCCTGCAATTCATTAATGAGTACTATAACAAAGAAGATAAGTGTGAATCTCGTTTGGCTGAACTATTGCATTTGGAAGAGAAAAGAGATAAGGCCCAAGAGAACTTTGCTAAACATCAAGGTGTAGTAAAAAAATGGTTTGATAGGAGAGCTAAGGTAAAGGCCTTTATAATTTCTGACTTAGTTCTTTATTGGGATAAAGCCCATGATTGTAAGGGAGAACATAGCAAATTTGATAAACTTTGGCTTGGTCCTTACCAGATTTCAAAAATTTTGGGAGATAATGATTTTTGTTTGAAAACCCTCATTGGTGAGGATATCCCACTGCCTATTAACGGGCAATATTTGAAGCATTATTTTCAACCTTGAACTACTTGAGGTTTATCCTATACATAGCTAGAGTAGGTTTGCTTTTGTTTGCTTTGTTTTTGCTTTGTTTTGGTAGATTAGGCTTGCTTTGGTTTGTTTTGCATTTTGGTATTGTTTCGCTTTTGGGTTCCTAATTTCTTTGGACTGTTGCGCTTGTGCACCAAGGTTGTTCTGTTTGGGGATTGTTCTAAATTTTTCTTTTATAAACTCTAATTAGTTTTTCAGAATCAAGTAGTGGAATTCTTTTATCTGATCTTCTTTGTGCTCAGAATTAGAACTGCTTGTCTTAGATACACTTTGGAATATATTTGGGTCTCACATTTTACATTATAATAACGAAATTTTTGGAGTTGCATGAGGTTCTTGAGTAGTTTGGCTTGGTGAAAAATCTTATATTCTACTTCAGTGCCACTGTGTTCCTCATCCCTGTGTGTGATTTTCATTACTTACAAAGGTGAACAAGAAAGATCTATATATAATAAAAAGAGAAAAGAGGAAAATTTTGAAAATTTGAAGTACCTTCACCTTATCAGGAGTATCCTAATATCTCTACTGGGGCTATAGATGCTTGATTGGCAGTAGAGCTATGCTTGGGAGGATCATAGTGATAACCTCGTTGGGGCTATGGACACTTGATTGGCAGCGAGGCTCTATCCAGGTTGCTTTTGAAGTTTGAATCCTATGTAGCGTGGTCAAATTTACTCTGGCTCTTCTTGCACTTACATGATAAGGATCAATGCATAATTCACACACTTGGACCCTGGTATAGGAAAAGGTCTTCTTACTTGTGGTTTCTAAAACTTTGTTCTCAGGAGTCTTGATGGAAAGATTGAAACCAGAGATTCAGGGTTCTTGATTTTAGTTTATTCTTGAAATGCTCTGGAGCATTTTCCCAGTGGAGTCACCATTTGTTGTGCACTTTTTACACGCATGCCCCACTGAAGGTGGGGACCCTCTTTTTTGCTCTTTGGTGTTTTGGCCCTTATTTTTTGGAGATTTTTCTTGCTTGGGTTTGTGCTCTGATGACCATTTTGCCAATTGAAGTGGCATTCTTTTGAACTATGTTGAAAATCTAAAGTTTTGGTTGTATCTCAGGTTTTTCACTGTTTTCGATAAAATCCGCCTCGACTAGATTCTCCCTATTTCTTCCTAATATCCAAAATTGCTACTTTTCACTGCTTTCGGGAAAGTCTGCACATCCTGAATTTCCCCGAAATCCATGGCAGTGTCGAATTCCCAAAATCTGTGGTAGTGTCGAATCCTTGAAAGTCTTTTGTGTGTGGTTGTCTTGTCGAGTGGATTAATGGCGTTTGTACAGAGGTCTTTTGGTTTTGATATATTGATTCTTTGATGGGTAAATTGATCATTTGAGCTTGTGTATTGAGGTTCTTCGGGTTTGCTGGATATCTGGATTTTTGAGGCCATTTGGATTATGCGTTTTCATTTCCTATGCGTGGGCTATATTCGGTTTGCATTGAGCGGTTATATCTCGACTTCACCGGTTTCAACTTTTGCATTTCCATGGTATGTAAATGTGCCCTTTTCTCTATTGGTTTCAATGGCTTTTCTTTGTTTCCTTGGGGAGTCCTTCGTGGGTTTCCTGGTTTCTCTGGATGTGTGTCATTGTTGGGAATTTTTGGGTTTTCATGTGGTGCACTATTCTGTTTTCATTGATTGGGTGTGTGCATCTTTATCTGGTGTTGCTTTTTATTTTAGGCATGGGCTTGTTGTGGTTTCATACTTTCCATTTAGGTATACTAGCAAGTTGTCTATACTTTCATGGTGGACACTTGGGTTTTCGACCTAGGGCATGGCTAATCCTCTTCAAATCTCTATGAAGAGTGTCCTTAGTTCATGTTTTATTTCTCAGGGTCCTAGGTTTGTTGGTTTTGGAGTGGTTTGAATTGATTTGGTAAAAGTACCGAGGATGTAGATAGGTTCGATTTTTTGAGGTCTTTGCAGAATTCCACTTCCCCTAGATTTCCTCGAATTTTCTATCTCCTCTTTCTTTTTTTACTTTCTATCGGATTTCATTTGGTTTCACCAAAATTCGTTCCTTCCGGATTTTCTCAAAGTCCGCGGCTGGGTCATTTTACCGATTTTGAGCTTTAATACTGTTATATCTGGGGTTCGCCAAAATCCGTTCCATCCAGATTTTCTCGGATAGTCTGTGTCCCTTTATTGTCCCCAGGTTAGTTTTAACTATTGTTAATTTCGACGAAATCTGTCTCCGATGGATTCTTCCGGGTGTTTTGGGGAAATGTTAAATTTGATGATTACAGATGGTGGGTTTCTTGGTAAATTATTTGAGTGATTTAAGGAGCTTATGCTAAGTGTCTATAATGGTTTTCTTTGGTTAAGATATTAATTTTGAACGTTATTTTTGGATTTTGTATGTTTGGTTCGCTGGAATCCACCTAGTCTGGATTTTCCTGAGAATCCGTCCTAGTGCAGAATCCGCGAGGGGGGCTAAATCCTGAATTTTGAGATAATGATCTTGTGCACTTGTTGCTTCTTATGGATCTAATTGTATGTTACCTTTATGTGTTTACAGGTAGAATCAAGAAAGAATGTCTTTGGTCGAGGCAAGGGAAAGGCAACTGACCTTGGTGTGGAGGCTTCTGCCATATCGAATGCAGAAAAAGTTAAGCTAGATATAAAAAGAAGAATTCTTGAGAGCAAGTTGACCTCAATTTGGTCAGCGATCATGGATACAAACGTAGGAATGTGGGATTACAAATAATTTAAGGCTGAGACATCAACACCAAACCCTCCTCTATTGGCAATAGGGATGGTACAATCTAGATTGGCTCGTGTAGCAGGTTTCCCTCCTACAGTCCAGTGTTATGAATTGGTATTGGAGTGTGCCAAAAATTATGATAGGGAAACATAGAGAATAGTTCACCCTCAGGGAAGGATCCTTGTTGGTTTTAGTCCTATGGCCATTGCTACAACCTTTGATATGTCTGACAGGTCCCATGTGGTGGGTTTTGACATGAATGATGCTAGAAAATATAATGAAGAAAACATAGTCGAGTCACAACAGGTGATTAACTCCTAGTTAGGAAAGCCAAAATCACATTTTTCAAGGTTGCCTAAGCAACTATCCAGGTTCTAAATTCAAGAAAGAATACTATAATGCTATCACTCTTCTCAGTAGGTTGGTGGGATTGAAGAGTGCAGGTCTATTTGAGACATGGATGTTTAACGTGATTGCAAGGATGGAGCAGGGGATAGACTATCATTAGGTAGGATTTATTAGCAATATGATGCACCATCAATTGTGCAATATCGTGCAGACCAAGACTTTCACTATGACCTCCTACCTAGTGTATTCATTGGCCAGACTTCATCCATACAAGGGATTGAGCACTAGAGGTATTTTTGGGTAGGATGCTATTTATGAGGTGTATCCACAATTGCATCTAACTGGTGGAAGTTACCGGAGGTCGAATGATGCCTTCACAATGTATATTACCAGACTGCTCCAAGGTGCAGAACACGTAAGAATCTCGGATAAGGTGAAAGAATTGATAAGGAGATATGGAGCTTGGTTTATCCAGTTCCCAACTTTCTCATATATCAGAATTGATGGTTTTTAGAGGGCTCCTTATAGACTCCCTAGGTATCCCACAGATCATGTTGTATTTTTGGAGGTTACTAGGCAAATCTATGACTTTGACAATATTGTGAAGGGAGAAATGCACAAGACAGGTTTTGGGAATGATTTCCCTTTAAAGATAGGAATGGGTGAAGTTTGTGCCTCCATTCAGTCTGCTCATGCTTCAGAGGAGGAGATGGGTCATCTTGGGCTCTCTTTTCATTCTAAGAGAGAAAGGTTTGATGTTACTGGTGAGGCTCAGAAGAAGGCCAGTAGGGACAATAGCCATAAGCCTCACATTGAGGATTACTGGATCAACCTTGCTGATGAGTTTGAGGTGAGAAAGAAGAGGTTTTTCAGAATGCCAGTGGATTTGGTACAATTATATAATGTGAAGGCCATCTTGGACCAAGTGGAAGAGGATGGAAATGTGATCCACGGTCATGTGTATGAGGCAGTGAAAGATAATCCAGTGGGAGAAGTTCACTGGTTGGAGGAGGAGACGACTGACTTAGATAAGATTATGGCCCTAGTGATTAAGTACACCAAAATGTGGTTGAAGCACAAGATGCTGGAGTTGGAGAGCGAAGGTGTTCCATGCACCTATGAGCTAATGGGAGATTTAGAGTCTCATTCTACTTCTGAGGCTTCGCTTGAACTAGATTCAAAGGGCAAGGAGAAGGTGGACTCTCCTTTCAGATTTCAAGTAAGGGAAGTGCAGGCTAAAAAGGCAACAGAGCTGGTCAAACAGAGGAGGCCTATTGCTAAGAAGAGGAAACATGCTTCTAAGAAGGAAGTTGAGAAAGGCCAGGAAGAAGAAGAAGTTGAAAGTGTCCATGCACTAGTGAAGAGGAGAAGAGTCACAAGGACATCTTAGAAAGTTGAGGAAGTTCCTAAGGTTGAACAGGAAATTGAGCCACCAGTGGTAGAGGTGGAGAGCTCAGGGGAGAAGACACAAGTCTATATGAGAAGATCAAGGACTCCCTCCCCAAGGGATACTATAGCCAAAGAGGGTATTTTAGTAAGTATCCCTACTACTGAACAAGTTGGTCCTCCCCTTCCTCAAGATGCTGGTAGTGTAAGGGGAGAACCAAAACAAGATGAAGGTCCTGAGAATTTGGGTGAGGAAGAGTTCTAAGAAGGAGACCTCTTTAATGCAGAGGCCAAAATTGATAAAGTAGTTCAATCTCCCTTGGTGTTATATGCAGACTCTCCTACAAAAGAACAAATGGACAAGTCTCCTCAAAAGGAGGAGGAAATACCAGTTAGGGCCCCTTCACCAGTGCATGTGGTTGTAGAAGAATAGGTGTGGCAGGAAGAGAACCCAATGGTGGATGTTCCTAAAAGTCCAAGTGTTGAGAGGGATGCAACTATTGATCAGTAGGAGAAAGAACCAGATAAACAAGACACAACGTCGGTTGGGTCTGCTATTCCAGATTGGCTTGAGAGGGAACTGAAGAGTAAAATGGTAATAGTCGAAGATGATCCTCCCAATAGGGATGCCCTCATGGCTAATGTTGAGAGGGAGAAGACAAAAAAGAAGGCAAGGGTTGTATCTCGGATTGAGAGGGATGGATCTAGTAACCGAGTGGCCCATATTGCTACACCTGCTCTAAACAAAGATAGAGATAATGTGACTGTTGAGGACTATAATGTGCAGACTATTGATTTAGGACATGCTACTGTTGAGAAGGACATTGAAGAGTAGCAGGGTTCCAGTGCAGTTATTGTAGGGAGATTGAAGAAGGTAGTGCAAAACAGGCATGAGCTAGAACAGGAGAATCACAAATTAAGGAAATACTTGCAGGATTTGATGAAACCTTTGCAAGCTATTAGCTCCTATTCTTCTACTACAGGATTCCTACCCCAGGAGACAATTTTTGAGTTGGAAATGATGAAAGGTACTTCACATGCTATGGTTACCTAGTTGCAAGGTGTCTAGGCTAAGGGAGATGAGGCCAATAAGGGTATATTATCCATTGCAGGGGATGCACTGAGGTCGATTGATTGGTTGAAGGCTACATTGGCACAAAATAATGTAGATATCAACCTCTTGCTGCAAAAGACTACAACAGTCATGAGGTTCACTGAGGACAGATTAGTACAGTGCGAGATTCTTCCTTTTCAAAGAGTTTCAGAACTTTGGGAATGGTATGAAATCCTGCAAATGAGGCAAAAGGCCATGAAGAAGATTTATAAATAGGCAAAGCAAATTGAGGATGCTCTGACTGGTGTTCATGAAAGGTGCATTTCATTCTTTGAGGTTATGACTGGAAGGAAGAAGATTTCTCCGAAGCATCTCATTTTGGAGCAGCTTAGAGAGTGGTGGAGAGATGTGTATTCCCTAGTCAATGAAGGTTTAGTTACTGAACATCAGTTGGATGATGCTGCAACATATATTGCATTCATTGACATATATTTAACCAAAAAAACCCATTGGGATGGTACAGTTAGGAAAGCAAGAGAAGATCTCAAAATTCTTGAGAGAAAGATTAGGGTTTTGCCCATGCCACCTGTTGCTGAGCTGGATAGGGTCCTGTTGGCCACACATGCTGAAGAGGATAAAGCTAAAGACAAGGATGGGGAGTGATTATATAGAGTTACATTGATATTTGTGCTTCCCATTAATTTACATGTATTGGGCCGAATTTTTCCATCTTGGTGGTTTTGGATGAAATTGGTGCTATGGCACATTTCATTTGTTTTGAATATCTTTTAGGCCGACCTCTTGAAGGTCATGTTTTATTGTAAATTATGATTTGGGCTGACCTATCTTGTGTATTCTCTATAAGAGTGGGCATGTTGCCTCATTTGATATATAGAGAGATTTAAGATATATATAGAAGGATAGGTGGATCAAGTGATATTAGATCAAGTTAGGGTTTATTGGCAAGCAAATATTGTAATACATAATTGGAATTGTTGCAATCTTGGGTGATTCAATAGAAGGAAGATATTGTGTTTTGGTATCTATCTTGTGTAGTTCATCTAGCATGGTTCTTGTTCTTCCATCTTTTAAATTGCTTATGAGTTCATAGTTAAGTTGTTTGATAAATGCTTAGGGTTTCATGTTTAGAATGTTTGTAGCGATCTCTAGTCCATAATTTTTGCAGTTAGCTGATTGTTAGTTGCTTTGCAAAGTTAGCCTGGACTTATATTTGTGCTTAGTTCAATTGTGAAAGTTTATTCATCTCAATTGTTGTAAAGTTGTCTGAATGAATGTTTATGATTTGAAAATATTTCAATACCTTAGAATATTCCACTATTTATGTGGAATTGCAGATTCATCTAGGTCAAGCAGAAATTAGTTTATGAGAGATCGGTCCATTTTAAGCATTTTATCCTTTTGCATTTTTAATCTTAGGGTTAGAAGTAGTTTTAGGATTATTTATGAAACCATTATCTTTTGTTGTTTCTTTATTATTTGGGTTCCAATCAAGTTTGAAAGTATCATTTTTAGTATCCATATTTGATAAGATTCAAAGTCCAGTGTTGCTCGTAGTAAGGTCTCATTGTGATTACCAGCATTTTCACATTATCTCTGAGTTGTTTCACTACATTGTCAAGCCCTGACATTAGAGACCTTAGAGTTATCTCTTTTCCATAGAGATTTACTTTTCAAGAGAGATAGGATATTACATTCTGTCTAAGTTGTTGTGCAGAAAACACCATCAACAAGTCTTTCTTTTGATGTTGGTCCCAATTCATGGATGGGGTGATGGGTGGATGAATATTCATGACATGGCGGGTTGTAGTATTGGCATTGGTTTCATCATAAGGGTTCTTCGTGCTCCCTATGTTGATGTTTGCTTGTGACAAAGTTGCCCCTAGTATGGTTATAGTATTACTGATATGTTGAGATCCCTTGATTGTCAAATAACCAAGGCCTTGATGCTTAGGATTTTGAATAATTTGCACTGGTTCTAGGATACCCTGTTCTTGTAGGCCTAATCCTCTTCCTTGATAATTCATCTATAGAAACATTTTGTTCACAATAGGATATGATTTACCTTGGAAACAAGGTGCTACTCCTCCTCTACTCTATGGTGGATCTTCAAAGGTCATAGCTCTTTCATTGATAAGATTGTTTTCCCTTACAAAGGTGAGTGATCCAAGTTTATAAGTGATAAGATCCTCCCCATAGGTGATGACTTCTTGATTGATATCTTTGGCTTGATCTTGTGAGATACCAGATTGTAATGCTTTTCAAGAGGTGTTGATGCTTCACCATCCTTGTAAAAGTCTTCCTTATGATTCATTCTTGATATGCTTTCACATGATGTTTCTGATTCAAAACTTCTATAGAAGCCTTCTTCATGACCCATTTCTGATATGTCTCTGCATTTCTCTATATCTTGATCATGTGTACAAATGTTAAGAGTAGGAGACTCTTGTTCGTTGGTAATGATTTCAAGAGTATGAGACTCTTGTTTTGAGTGAAGATCATCCACGTGTCCATCCAAAGAAAACATCTCATGGGTAGATGGAGGAGTATGTCCTATGTGGATGTGGGCATCTAGTATGGATAGGAGAGTGTCCATTATATCATTGTAGTAGCTTGGAGATGCAAATTCTTGATCTTGAATGATTTCAGAACTGCTTTCGACATGCTTTGGATCAAGTTCTTGACATGGGTCAATTTCAAAGAATGGATTGCTTTCTTGGATATCTTCACTAGGCATAGGAAGTTTCTCAAATTTTATGAGGTCAAAATATGTCCATATGTTTTGGAAAGGATCATTACTAGACCTTGGTGAAAGATGTTCATCATGCTTTGGAGTGATTTCTTGAGATATGTCCTTTAATTCATTAGGTGATGTAGAGATATTTTCAACATTATCATTGGTCAAAGGATCTTGATCATCATTTTGAATGATTGTGGTGGGAATCAATTGTGAGCTTTTTTGTGGGAATAAGGCCTGCATTTTCTACTGAGCCAACAACGCTTGTTGTTGGTCGTGTTGTTGTGCCAACAATGCCTTTTGTTGGGCTTGTTGTTGAGCTACTTGTTGATGGAGTGCTTGCAATAGTGCCTAGAATTGTGTTTGCTCCTGTGCTTGTGCTTGTGCTTGTGCTTGGGCTTGAGCTTGTGCTTGGGTTTGAGCTTGTGCACCTTGTTGTTTTTGGAGTGCCTTTTGGCGAGCATCTTGCAACATGATGGAGAATGAATTTTTCATGTTGTGTTTTGGTGGTGGTGGTGGGGGTGGTGGTGGTGGTGGTGGAATGAGAATGGTGTTGATTTTTGGGGTTGCTTGGATGGTTGCCATCTGTTGTTGCGATATCGATGGCAAAATGGGATGATTTGGTGTGATTTTTTGATTTAGCATTATAGGTTGACTTTGAACATTGTTGTGGTTGAGAATCATATTGCCTTGATTTAGGTAACTTTGATTTTGCATGGTGTTACCCTCACTTGGATCAATACCTAGAGTCGTCAACATATTGCTTGGATTTTGAACAACATTGATGGGATTTGCAAACATGTTGACCCCAAAGTTTACCAAGTGTGGATTTGAAATGGTCATGTTTGGTAGACTTGTACTTGGCATGTATGGATTTGGTGGGATAATGTTGTTTGGAAAACTCATGCATTGAGCGTTTGGTTGATAGATTTATAAATTTGGACTTGGATTTAAATCTATCATTGGGAAATGTGTTCCAAACTTTGGATTTGGCATACTCACATTCGTTGTACTTTTGAGGCTTGGAGGAGATAATGATGCCATGTATAAATGTGAGTTTCGATAATCAATTAGCATTGTGAGACTTGGATAGTTTGGATGATTTGGATTGCTCATGATGGATGAATCAAGTTTTAATTCCATGTCCCTCTTGTGTTTTGACCTTGTTGTGAGAGTGAACCTCTAAGGTGTTTAGGACCAATGATGAGATGAAAGATGAAAGGGGTGAATGATATGGGTGCTTTGAACTTTTAGAAACTTTGGATCAATGCTATACTTTAGGAGTTGGTTTGATTTGATAGTTCGGCTAGGTGCGTTAAGCCAAACGAGATGATGGTGAACTTGTAAACCCTAAGAAGTTGTGTTATCCTAGGGAAAACTCGCATAAGAGAATGAATTGGCTAAGTGTGTTAAGCCAAATGAAAGTGATCATGAACTAGTAGACCTCTGAAAGTTGTGTTATCCTAGAGGCAAATTTGTTCAAGAAGATTGATAATTTGACTAGGTGCATTAAGTCAAACAAGGTGATTTTGATTTTCCAAAAGTCTAGCATAAGTGATGTTGCAAAGTTCCAAAATTTGTTGGTGAGATGGAAATTTTATTGATGTTTGGATGGATGAAGTGATGATTTTGATCCTAGATGACCCTATGAGGACTTACTTACAAGACCAAGGTGATGAAGAACATGATTTTCCCTAGAAGTAATTCAAACCAAAAGACCAATGTCTGCATGGAAACCAAATGACCCAAAAGAGAAAAAACACATGTGTGGTTCAATTTGGCTTTTATCTTGCTTAAATTAGATTCCTTTAACACACACACTTTCTTGATTATGCTTTTCAAACTATGTGTCTAATGTCTCACTTTCGTTCTCATCCCACAAGGTCCATTGTGTGGAAATCGAGGAAAATAGGGCAAAATTTCCTTATGTTTAACCTTGTTGAAAACAAATGATGGTAGAATTTGTGCACTTAGAAACCTCTAGGAATATGATCCCTAGGGAAAGCAAGAGTGCCTAAAAGAGTATTTGTTTCTCACAAGGGGTTTGAAATTTGAAGGTCTTGTGAATGTTTTTTTTCAAGTGTTTTGAGGACCAAGCAATGTATTTATTCCAAGCTCTTTTACACTCCTAGGATGATGAGGCAATATCTTGTTGGGTTCTCACTTGGATAAATCCAGCTACGCATACCTTGTGCGAATGGCTAAATGCTTGACGACACTGGCTCCCCTCCACGACACTCACTTATTTGGGTTAGTCAAGCATTAGTACCCATGAATCTCCCATGGCATAATTTTCATTTCCACAACAAGACCGCATGTATAACATGGGGCGGCTTCAAAGGACATGACCTTTTGCACCAACAAGATAGACAAGGTTTTGGCCTTTTTTCTAAACAAGGGGTTCTAATGCGGGAATTCTATTCATGGGGGATTATCTAACATCGGCGAGAGTCCATTTCTATCCATCTCGTCGGAATAATCCTCGTGATTCTTGAACTTTCCTCAAAAATCTGCACTTATATATCGGTTAAAAGTCGTTTGGCTTTAGCGTGTTCTCAGTTGGGTCGTTCCCTTGGGTGAGTAATTTTTCCCACAAGGCAGGCCCTCTAAGATAAACAAAAGTGAGCTAACATATCCCATCGTTTACACAACCTTTGTTGAAAAACAAAGGGGAAAACCTCCACAATATGTCATGCTCACACTCGCATGTTTTGTTCAATTTTAAGTGCCCAAATTGAAATGTGGAGGCAATCTTTTTAACAACCTAATATTACAAAAATGTTTTTGATTCTCAAGATCACAATGAAGTGTGAGAGAAGCACATACACATTTTAGATAATATTAATTTGTAAAAAATATTGCAAAACATGGAAAACATTTGTTCATTTTAAACCTCAAAGTAATGATGACTTCTTTTTAAGCACCAAAATGAAGTGTGAGTTTGCCTTGTTCAATTGTTACCTTTTAAACAAAATCTAGTGTATCTGCCTAAAGTTCTTTTTAGCCCCTTGGCAACTTTTGAAAAACAAAATTTGATTGTTCTTTTTAGAACCCAATGGAAAATTAGTGTCCTAAGATCAATGAACTCATCAAATCCTTTAGAGAGTGTTGAAAAACACTTTGTACAAAGTGAGCATGGTGTCATAAAAAAATTTGCTTTGTTATTTTTAAACCCAAAGTAAATCTAGTATTGCTTAAAGCATGAAAGTAACAAATTTCTTGGAAAGGGATTATAAGTTCTCCCAAAAGTGTTTAAAAACACTTGATACAATGAGATTTCAACAATTTTTTAGATTTTTCCATTTTTGGTAATTTTGCATCTATGACTTTGAGAGTCCTATTTTTTACCAAAAACTACCCAATACTAAGACATGATGAATTGTCAACTAAAATTTGAAATTGGATACATGGATTTTGAGTTATTAGCAAAAACAACTTTCAAAAAACTAGGAAAAAATACTAAAATGTGTTTTTAAGGGCCAAGATGAAAGTTTCAAGCCCCCAAAATGTGCCAAAATCGCCACCAACCTATTTTTGATATGTTGGGAATCCACATGCCACCTCATAAAGCAACCACTTGCAAAATTTCAGCCAAAACCCACATCCGAGTCAAAAGTTATGACCTCTGAAAGTTTTAGCATCACGAAAAAAATTTAAAAATCTGCAGGTGCGGTGGAGTTTAGCAGATGTGATGTTGTTTAGCGGGTGCGGTGCTGTTTAACAAATAGGTGGTGCCATACAGCGTTGCGCGGTCGACTGTATGCGGTGCTCTACAGAAACAGAGACTGCGAGTGTGATGGAGTTTGACACGTAGTGGAGTTTGTGACAGAAATCCGCGGCGGAGTTTTGCAAAATTTGAAATTTTGTAAGCGGGAACACGGGTGTGGTGCAATATAGAGCCGCGGTTTAGGATGGGTGCGGTGCAATACAACACCGCGTCTCTGTAAGCGGTGCAATATAGCGCCATGCCTGCAAATGCGGTGCAATATAGGACCATGCGCCTGATCCGCGGTGCAGTTTCCTATGTGTGAGCAAAAAATGTGGAAAAAACCATGGAATTTTGAAAAAAAAACTTGATAAAAATGAGATAGCCCTCCTTCTAGCGCCAAAATGTGAACCCCTAAACCTACAAATGCACAAAGACAAAAAACATTGTTAGTGTTAGATCAAAATGCATGCAAATATGAAGGATTCCCCATGAAATCCACCTATTTAAGCTAATATTAGGAAATGAAGAAAAAAACTTAAATAATATTGAAAATAAATCCTAATCTAGCCTATAGAATGATGATCTTATGGGGAATTGGTGCCAATGATGTGTTTCAATTGGTCCTTTCCCAATTCCTAAGTAGCAATAATATGGTTGATGAAGAAATGGTCAAATCTCCAAAGAGATTTAAGCATACCCTTGGTGCAAATGTGAAAATATGATGAATGCTTGGATGAAATGGGAAAAATTAGTTCTCAATTGAAGAGAGTAACTTTGCATGTAAATTGTGGATGATGATGAATTTGAGTATAGTAAGTCTACTCAAATTGTGGATGTTTGAATGAGAGGAAGAGTCTCTCATTTATAGATTTCAATCCTGGAAGAATGAATGAAAATAAGCAATGTGGGATCATTCAACATCCAATGGCCAAGTGCCACTTGTCAAGATGTGAATGGTTGAGGAATGAGCACATTTTGGTCAATGTGCATGATAAATGCCATTGGATTCAAATTTTGAATTTTGAATGTGACATGTGAGAGGGAAAGAGAAATGGAGTTAATGTCACTTGGCTCAAGGCCAAGGACATGTAAGAGGCATTGAATGCCTTGTTGGAAGGACCAAATCCACTTGGCCTTTTGAATTCAAATGAGAGAATATTCTTTTTTGATGCTTTGTGAGGGAAAATAGAAGAATTAATAAATCAAAGTATTTGATTTATTGTGCAACTTGCATTCTCTAGAGAATTTTAGTGATAGGGATTAACTTAATCAAGGATTTGATTAATTTAATGAGCAATTAGGAGATATAACAATTTAGACTTAAATTTATGAATTGATTTAAATCAAATTGAGAGGAAATGATTTATTAAATAAATGTTTTGATTTATTTAACCAAAGAGGAATATGTTAGATTAAATCAAATAAGATTTAATTTATTTTATTTAATAAGAGGACTTTAGAGATTTAATCAAAATAAAATGAATTATTTAATTAAAAGGAGGTTTACAGAATTAATTAAATTAAATTGATTTATTTAATTAACAGGAGATGATGACTTAATTAAATAAAGCTGATTTATTTAATTAAGAGATGAAGAGTGATAGATTATTCGATTAAATGACTAGCAAGGGAGATGATTCAGGATGAAATAGTGTTAGTAAATCAGGATCCAGTTTGTCGGATCGAATTGTACATTTTCCATGTCTACAAGTTTGAGATATTTAATCTTTTGAAAGGCAATTCAATTAAATATTTTAAATTCGGTTAAAGAGTGCAAATGGTTGTAACAGAAAATGAAGGGTCACGACCCTTGGTGTTTACCATATAAATATTTCTGGAAATTAGTTTGTAAAGGGTTCGAGAGTAGGGAGAGATTTTTCTCAGAAATGGGACTGGGAATGTAAATAATGGAAAAAACCTTCTTGAGACAGAGCAATGGAGAATATTTTGGTTTAGTTCATTTTTGTATTCAATTGTTGAGATGTTATAATCTTTGTATTTCATGCCTAGTTTTCTCCAATTAGAAATTATTAAATCATTTAAATCAATATATCAGGTATATTTTCTGATTTATCATAGTGCATTTATCACTTTGTGTGATTTGATTAATAGGTGTCTGCATGTCAGAACTAAAATTCTTTCAAACAAGTCATAGTGATTTTAGGATTTTTTGTTGGATGATAAAAGAACTTGGTAGGAAAACATTCAAGCATAATTTATGCAAGCCATAAATTGGGTGAAATAGAATGTTAGTCATAGAATTTCATACTTTAAATATTCCTAACAACTTGAATTCAAATAGAGAGAGAAATACACGCATCATTTTTATTTTTGACTCCATTACCCATGTGGATAGAAGGCACTAATCTGCCACAACCCAGAGATAAATTTCATATCAAACAATTTATTCAAAAACCTTTCATCTGTGCAGTACGAGTAGGAGTAGGTGTAGTATTTTTATCTGTCCACTACCCATTTCCATTGTGGATAGATTGATCAACCAGGAAACACATTTAAATTTGTATCATTCATTAGGTACACCCCCCTTGGTCTTGCAGAACCTAAAGAGAAGAAGGTTCAATTGCATTGATTGGCCTTATACATTGGCCAAAAGCATTGCGAGAGCTTGGAAACCTCTCATGGTTCAAACCTACATTTTTGAGACCCAACACCATCCATGCATCGTGAAAAGATCATAATATTTAGTGTGAATTTCCATTAACTTTTTACTGGAGGGAGTTCGGACGATCCGGGCCCGAGAGGTCGGAATGTTGTTTTGAAAGGATGAACAAGGCAAGGTGACTCAGATGGTTTCTCCTAGTTGCAAATTTGGAATTTGAAAGGTCCATGCAGGAGAGGATCCAATTTTAGCATGTGGGTCAAAGTCTATTTTTGGATTAGGAGGCATTTAGGTCATCATTGGGTCACCCAGAGTTGTGAAGCGGGAAAGCTGCTAGGAATTTGTTGTTTGGAATAGCCAAGGTGAAACAGAATTTTGAGGGCGGAGTTCTGGAGTTTGGGACTCGGGAGGCTAGAAGGACGGTGGATGGAAAGATAAAAATCTAGAAGCAAAGTTCTCGAATGGCAGCAAATGGATAGCATTCCGAAAGGAAAGTCCAAAAAATGGCCACGAAGGGGTCGGGCTCCGAAAGCCAGAATGCCTAAGGTAGACAGAAGGAAGAAATGGAAAAAGGGATACGGAGTCCTAGAAATGACCACGAAGATGTTGGGTTTCGTAATAGCCAGGGACAGACGAAACTTTGGCAGTTCACTTAGGCACCACAAAAACATCCTAAATCCATGGGAAACTTGTCCCCAAAGTCAAAAAATGAAGGAAAAATTGAATCGAGCGAGCGGGGAGGTGAAGCCCGAAAAACCCAAGGCTTAGCAATTTTTTATTTTAGGGGCAAAATATGGTCAACCAAAAATGAGACTTTGAAGGGTGTATTGACCAACTAGGATTGAAAAATGAGGGGCATGCAAAATGAGGCAACAAAAAAATGACTCGGCAAGGAAAAACGAAAGAGAGGGTCCCTGTTCCAAATGAGGCGTGTGTGCAAAACATGCACAACACTTATGTCTTGCAAGAAATTGTCATTGAGCTCTTTTTCCTTGCATGTTCTGAAGGGAATTTTTTATTTTTTGAGTGGGTTGTATGGTGTCTTAGGTCCTTTGAGTGTAAGTGTAGGACTAGTGTGGATCATTTTGGCATTGACAACTCTGTCATTAGAGGAAAAAAAATTGAGCCCAATATGTGTTCTTATTGTTTGAGGTGTTTTGGGTAGTTTGTATTTTTGTGTAAGTTTTGATTTTGTTTGTTGGCAAAACAAGGAGATACAATTGAGTGAATTAGTTGTCACGGAATTTACAACTTTAATCAAACTATTAACCTTTAATTCCATATCTGATAATTAACAGTGAAAGAAAGAAGTACACAACACATCAGAAACACATAACACCAATATTTTTGCGTGGACACCCTGTTAAGGGAGAAAACCACAGTGGAGGTTAATCCACAATTATACCTTGTTAAAAGTATAATGAAAAATGAATAAATAATTCTCTTCCATTCAAGAAAACTACCTAGATCTCATTGCTCAAAGAAAATACAATTAGATTAAAACCATCTAAGTGGGATGAACTGAGAAAATAGCTTCTACAAAAGCTTGATGACAGTTTTGGTTAGGCACATACACTCTGCTCGATCTTCTTCCATACTCTTCTCTACTCTTGAATTATTTTATCTTTACTCACATATGTGTTTCACACATACACACCGAGCACACACCACACGCTCTACTCGCACTGCTCACTTCTTTTCATACCACAAAACAACCTTTCTTATATATCCGCTACATGAATTTACATCAACTCTGTCAGCCACAAATAATAGATGAATTACAACTGTCGGCCTCAATACATGATCAAGTATTTATGTGCACCAACACAATTCAGTTACAACAAAGATAGGACCCAAGCTAATATCCTCCAATACACCAAAAAACAACAAATTAATCCATAAGGATCTGCAACATGCTACCACCATCATGTCAACCAAGAACATTAAAACTCAAACATGCATCAGAAAAATATTTGATTGTGATTACACCAAATAGAACAAACATACAAAAAATATAGAACATGATCTAGAATCATCCATGAACATCATAGGAACATACGCAACAACTGGAATTACCAGAACTCTAGCTTCCTCTTCTAAGACCAACTACTATAGTACCAGAATGACTATAGCAACACCAAAACACTTTACTTGCACAAATCGTGATGCATACCACTAAGACTTTTGGATAACATACTAGATAGGTTCAGCAATAAACCCATTAGTGCACAACACCTAAATATAAACGTACATAACATTTCACCATTCTGACCTTCACAGCTTCACTAGCTACCAGAAAATATATTTATTACAATTTTCTCAATCTCCTCAACATATACAACCTTAAGCAACACTAGTAATAATAGTGTTGGCATCAGTGACAACCACATATAAGCAACACAACCACAAAATCCAACAATCTCCCCCTTTGGCATTGATGGCAACACATGATGTGAAAAAGAATACCATCAACCCAAACTAAATCTTCCATCTTCTCCCTTGGCTCTAATTGCACTTCTCCACCTTTTTTCCACAAATTTTCTTCATATTACACTAAACTTCTCTCCTACTTCACTTTTTCACATGACACATCTCTCCTCCTTTGATATCAATGGCAAAGGTTCACATGCTCTGAACCACATATTTTTAAAACATCTAACTACTCCCCCTGAGTAGCAATCACAACATCAATCTAGAATAAGATATAGAAATGAATTCATGGAGTGATGCAAACACCTGCATCATCAGCTATGATCAGGAAGGGAAATCACCCCTAACTTGCCTCTGAGGTACTCAAAATTGTACTTAGGCAAAGGCTTAGTGAAAATATTTGTAACTTTCTCTTTAGTAGGTACATATTCCAGTTTGACTTCTATGTCATTCACTTTGTCTTTCAAGAAGTGATACTTGATGGAGGTATGCTTTGTCTTTGAATGCATCACTATATTCTTGGAAATTTTTATGGTGCTTGAATTGTCACAAAATATGGTAATAGGCTCTTCATACTCAATCTTGATTTCACTTATCATCTGCCTCATCCACATTACTTGAGTACAGTTGTTAGTAGCAACAATGTATTATGCTTCGGCAATAGATAAGGAAACAAAGTTTTTTTTTTTGCTTAACCAAGACACCAGCTTCTTCCCTAGGAAGAACACACCACCACTTGTACTTTTTCTATCATTGACATCACCTGCCCAATCTACATCAGTATAAGCATTTAGAATAAGATCATCATCTTTTGGATACCATAATGAAAAATCAACTGTTCCTTTCAGGTATCTAAAAATCCTTTTTATAGTAGTTACATGTGATTCCCTTGGATCTGCTTGAAATACAGCAACTATGCACACAACATTCATTATATCTGGACTTGTCTGAGTCAATTAGAGCAACCCACCAATTATCTATCTATACCTTGTTTTATTTTCTTTAAGAGATTCATCATTCTATGTGAGTTTACATCTAGTCACCATAGGTGTACCAACAAGCTTTTCTTCTTCCATGCCAAACTTTTTCAATAACTCTTTTACATATTTAGACTGACATATAAAGATCACATCTTCTAACTAAGTTATTTGCAATCCAAAAAAGAATTTTAGCTCTCCTATCATTAACATTTCAAATTTACTTTTCATTTCATCAGCATACTTCATACATAAATCATCATCTCCTTCAAAGATAATATCATCAACAAAGACTTCAATGATCAATTCTTTGTTCTCATCCAACTTGAAATACAAATTGTTGTCAGCAGTACCTTTACTCAATCCAAGATTCAATAAATATTTATCCAATCTAGTATACCAAGCTCTAGGAGCTTTCTTAATTCCATATAGAGATTTCTTCAATCGACACACCATATCCTTTTCATCAGTCAATTGAAATCCATCTGGTTGTTCAACATAAACTTCTTCTTCTAGTTCACCATTTAGAAAAGTTGACTTTAAATCCATCTGATAAAAATTTTAATTATTGAAAGAAGCATAAGAAAGAAATAATCTCACAGCTTTTATTCTAGCAATAGGGGAAAAAATTTCATCAAAATCAATACCTTCCATTTGTGAATACCCTTTGTAAACCAATCTTGCTTTATTTATAACTACTTCACCTTGATCATTAATTTTATTCAGAAACACCCATTTGGTTCCAATCACGTTCTTGTCTTTAGGTCTAGGAACAAGTTCCCATGTCTCATTTTTCTGTATCTACATTAGTTCTTCTTTCATGGCTTCCATCCAATATTCATCCTTGCATGCTTCATTTATATTGTTAGGCTTAACTTTAGAAATCAAACAATATTCTTCTAGAATTCTCCTTCTAGTTTGTACACCTTTACTCTTATCACCAATGATCTGACTATCAGAATGATTTATCTTTACATAATTTGGATTTTTAGTATCTTCTTTGACTTCTTCTTGTTTTGCTCTTCCTTCAACATTTTCATTTATTTTTGCTTCTTGATTTCCTTGGTTCACCGAAACAATTTGTAATTGATTTTTTGTCTGAATGTTTTGTCCATTATTAGAATAGTCATGATTATCATATGAATCATATCCATTACATCTAGATGGTCTGTCAATATCTTCATCAAATTTGACATTAGCACTTTCAACCATTTTCTTCAACCTTTTATTAAAACATCGTAAGCTTTACTCTTAGCAGAGTAACCTATGAAGATTCCTTCATCACTTCTAGCATCAAACTTTCCTATATCATCATCTCTTTTAATGTAGCATTTTCTTCCAAAAAATTTGAAATACTTCACATTAGGCTTATAACCAAACCATAGCTCAAAAGGAGTCTTACTAGAATTATTTTTGATATTTACCTAGTTGATAGTGTACACAACAATGCTTACTGCTTCTCTCTAGTAGAAATGAGGAACATTTTCTTCCAACTTTATGGTTCTAGCAGTGTCTAGAACTATTGTGTTCTTTCTTTCAACAACTCCATTCTATTGAGGGGTCTAGGGAGCAGATAGTTGTGTTTGAATTCCATGCTCTTCACATAAATTATTAAGTTCCTCGAAAGTGAATTCTCCACCTCTATCTGATCTCAAACATTCAACCTTCAAACCTATCTCATTCTCTGGCATAACTTTGAAACTTTTGAACTTATTTAATGCTTCATATTTTTCTCTTAGGAAGGCAACCCATATCATTCTTGAATAATAATCAATAAGCAACATAAAGTACCTTTCATCTTGTAGACTTCTGATTTTGGAGGGACAACATAGATTAGTATGTACCAATTCCAATATTCCATTAGAGTTGTACTGTTTGCTCCGAAAAGAATTTTTAGTTTTATTTCCCATCTAAGATTCCTTGCACATAGTGTTAGTAGGCTTCACTATATTAGGAAGATCTTTGACCACTTGAGAAGAACTTATCTTTACAATATTATCAAAGTTCACATGACATAACTGCCTACGCCATAACCAGCTTACATCAATTTGAGCAATCAAGAAACTGTCACTAGCAGTACTCAACTGAAAGATATTACATTTTGTCTTTGTACCTAAGGCAATTACTTTGCCTGTGTTTCCCAGTATCATGCATTTACCATCCTTGAATTTCAAACTGTATCCCTTGTCTACCATCTTTCCAACACTCAACAAATTATTCTTTAAGCCTTCTACATAAAGAACATTATCAGTATTATGCTTACCACCAAAAGAAATAGTGCCTCTGCCATGAATCGCACTAGAAGTGTTGTCTCCAAATCTTACAATGCCACCATCGTAATTATCCAAGCTAACAAACTTATTTTTGTCACCAGTCATGTGATGTGAACATCCCTTTTCAATCACCCATTCATCATTTTCCTCAACTTTTGTTGCAAGATTTTTCTCAACATTCACATTACTAGCAGATTCAGTGGATACTTGACTATTCTCTTTGATAGCAATAAATGCCCATTCATCTTCATTTCTAGTTTCTTTATCAGATTCATCATCAGTAACACCTTCTTCAACATAATAGAATTTCCTATGAAATCTAGTATCTTCAGGCTTGTACTTAGAAGTTCTTTCAAGACACCTTGATGCAAAATGACCTATTTTACTATAGGAAAAACATTTAATAGGTATCTTTCCTTTTTATTTACCATGGTTTCTAGATTATCTTCTTACAATTAGTGCTTCCATCTCTTCTACCTCTCTTTCTTCCTCTTCAATATTTTTCATCTCATCTTCATACTTAAATTTCTTCTTGAAACTTTCTCCTATATCATATTTATTTTCCTCGGATACAGTGACTTTAAATGCAGACTCTACTTTAGGAGTAGATTCGCCAAATTCAATCAACTCAAAGGCTGCAAGTTTTCCAATTAGCATGTCCTTTGTTATTTTAGTTACCGGCCTGAGTTCATCAATAGCATGAGCTCTTAATTTGTAGGAAGGAGGCACTGATCTTAGTATCTTAGCAACAATTTCTTCATCATCTAAGCCACCATCGGCACATCTAATGCTCATCACCAATTCATTTATCTTCTGAGAGAAAGAGTAGATGTTCTCATCTTCTCTCATCTTCATGTCCTCCCATTTTCCTTTTAGAATTTGTAGCTTAGCAATTTTTACAAGTGGATCTCCTTCATACAATAAATCCATCTTTGTCTAGATCTCATGTGCATTCTTCAGACCCATCACATTTGACATTTCAGAATTTTTCAAGGCACTCACCAATTCTTCAATAGATCTTGTATTAATTTTAGCTTATTTGATCTCATTAGCAGTAGAGGGACCATTCTGAGGAATAGTATATGTATCTTTTATAATCTTCCAAAAGGGTTCACCAATACACTTCAAATGGCATTCCATTCTGACTTTCCACATGGTATAGTTTGTACCATCGAATCTTAGACTATCCTTCTTGAAAGATGTCATCTCAAATCACCTCAAGTTTTTAACCTCCACCTTCAGAGGAACTAGCTTTGATACCAATTTTTGGCAAAACAAGAAGATACAACTAAGAGGGGGGGTGAATCAGTTGTCACAAAATTTACAAATTTAATCAAACTATTAACCTTTAATTCTAGATCTGATGATTAACAGTGAAAACAAGTACACAACACATTAGAAACACATAACACCAATATTTTTGTGTGGAAAACTTGTTAAGGGAGAAAACCACGGTGGAGGTTAATCCATAATTATACCCTATCAAAATTATAATGAAAAATGAATAAGGAATGCACTTGCATTCAGGCACACTTCCTAGGGCTTACTGCTCAAAGAAAATACAATCAAATTAAAACCATCTAGGTGGGATGAACTGATTAAATAGCTTCTACAAAAGCTTGATGATAGTTCTTGTTAGGCACATACACTCTGCTCAATCTTCTTTCATACTCTTCTATTCTCTTGAATTATTTTATCTTTATTCACATATGTGTTTCACACATATACACCACACACACACTACACTCTCTACTCACACTACTCACTTCTTTTCATACCACAAAACAACCTTTATTATATATCTTCTACACATATTTACATCAACAACTCTATCGGCCACAAATAATAGATGAATTACAATTATCGGCCTCAATACATGAATAAATCTTTATGTGCACCAACACAAGTTGGTTACAACAAAGGTAGGACCCAAACCAACATCCTCGAATATTCCAAACAGCAAGAAATTAATCCATGATCCACAAAACGCTACCACCATCATGTCGGCCAAGAACATGAAAACCCAAACATGCATCAAAAAAATCTTCAACTGCGATCACACCAAATAGCACAGACATATAATAGAGATAGAACATGATCTATAATCATCCACGGACATCACAGTAACATACACAACAATTGGAATTACTAGAATTCCAACTTTCTCTTCCAAGAACAACTGCTACAGTACGAAAATGACTTTAGGAAAACCAAAACACTTTACTTGCACAAATATTGATGCATACCACTGAGACTTATGAACAACATACTAGATAGGTTCAGTAATAAACCCATTAGTGCGCAACACCTAAATATCAACGTACATAACATTTCACCATTCTGAACTTCACAGCTTCAGTTGCTACCAAAAGATATATTTATTACAATTTTCTCAATCTCCTCGACATATACAACCTTAAGAAACATTAATACTTAGTTTTGACATCAATGACAACCACAACATCCAACAGATTTCTCCGTTGGAAATAATATCTTTCTCGAGGATGGTTCCTTTTTCTACAAGGTCTATGAATGTTGTACAACAATGGGTTTGCAGTGCATACTTTAAGTCTGTAATCAGATTTTCCACAAACATAACAATTTATTTTTTTTGAGAATGTCAATAGGACAACAACATCTAAGCTTCTCCATCTCTAGAAATTTTTTATAAAGGATTCACCCTCTTCTTGTTTGGTGTGGCATAAAGTGGCAATATTAATGTCATTTTCAATGTTGAAGGCGAAGTTGGTGATAAATTTGTTAGCTAGTTCATCCCATAAATGAATTCCTAGCAATAGATGGCCAAACCATTCTAAGGCTCGTCTTGTGAGACTTTTAGGAAATAGTGTTATTAGGTATATATGTTCGAAAGGAAGGTCAATCAAGGTCGTGTGGGATTCTCTCACATGATCAATGGAATTTCCTTTTCCTCTATATTTATGTAATTTTGGCATGACATAAAGAGGGGGAAGATGAGTCATGTATAGTGTCCTATCAAATAGGTATGTACATAGCTCTTGGGTATATTAAGTCTTCTTGCTTGAAAATGTCATGGTCTCTACCTATTTTTTTAAAGCTATCATTTGAGTGGCTAGGAAATCATATGGTATAGGTGTTGTGTCCACAGTATTTACAACTGCATTTTGGTAAGGTCCAATGTTTCTATTTTGCAATCCAAAGTGTAATGTTGGTATTGTTTTATGTTGGGATGTTATGAGTGAAGGGTGATATTTGGTTTTGAATATATGGAATGTAAGTTGAGGTTGGAATTTGAATTTGGGGGATGTGAGTAGTGTGAGTATCAAACTATGTTTGAAAAATATTGGAAGTATTTAGACCTTGTGTGTATTGGGTGTTCAATTGAAAGGATCCTTGAGTATGTTGAGGGACACTTGTGATGGGACCTTGGGAAGTATTGGTGTTGGTGGTGTTGGTTTTGGTCCCACGAATATGGATTTTAGTCCTCTTATTTTTTCCAAAAGGATTGAGTGACATAGTTTTCATGGCATTGGATGTTCCAAATGGGTTTGAAAATTTGGTATTCATGGTATTAGATGTTCCAAATAGATTTGAGGATGTGGTGTTCATTACACTAAATGGATTGGAGGTATAACCAAAAGGTTGTTACATGGACTTTGTCATGGATTGTGATATTGGTTGGGTTCCAAAAGAGGATGTATGGATTGTAGTGGAAGTTTGAGTTGGTCCTGCTTGTGGCATAAAAATGTTTATTTTTAGGTTCTTGGAACAACTAGAGGTAGACATGTCTTGTCCTTGACTTTGTTTGTTAGGTGACAGTTCTAGTCGAAGTGTATTTACGTCAAATCTAGGGGGTATTTTTGTTCCACTATGTAAAAGTTTGGCTAAATACCTCGAAGGGTCTAAAGCTACTATTTCATCCACAAATCTAGCCACATTGGGTTCTTGGGAATTTGTTTCTAGTTGATCCTCTGAGAGGGGGTTGTCATGGGTCTTGTAATTGTCAAAGGGAGTGTTTGACTTAGGTGCTTCATTTAAGGATGAACCAAATTTTAGGTGGCTAGTGTGATTGTAGAGGTCCTCATCATCATCATGGAATAACTCCATCTCTTTTATTTTCATTTGAGACCTAGTTTCAACCATAAAATACTTGCAAGGGGAATGTGTATGTGACAAGATGTCCAAGGTATGATAATGAAAAGAGGTGATCTAAGTCTAAGGTATGGAATCTAAACTATGTTTTTGGATTTTTTTGGGTATAAGGATGCCTAATAATGATAATTTCCAAGATTTAAGGTTGAAAGTGACAATAGTGAGATTAGGATATATCAATGTCACTATAACCACAACCTAGGGTATGGCCAAGTCTAAAAATTATGTAATGATTATAATGACTAAGATTGAAGCACAAGGTGACAATAGACAAGATTTGAAAGATGATAATATCACTATGTCCAAAATCTAAGGTATGATTAAGTCTAGAATGTGTAATGATAGCAATGTAAAGTGTAATATTATGACCAAAAGTATGTTATGAAAATGAGATGACTATGTTATGGATAGCTAAATTTATGACTAGGCACCTTTTTTGAGACTAAGAAAAGAGTTACTAGCCAACCTAGGATAGTCCAATGTTTCCAAGTAAGATTTTTAATGACCTTAAGGAACAGATGCCAAGTGAAAAGTTTGAAAATGTGAGCTTTAAACTAAACTGATGAGTTTAACGGTTACACCAAAATGACAAGGACTAGTGTGGAAAATGATAAGGTCAATGACAATTTTTCTTTATAGCAATGGGCCTATGACAAGATATGGAAAGTTTCTCTATTCTAAAGTTTTTAAAAGGTATGTGCAACCTAATTATGGATGTCTATAATAAGTGATAAATATCTAATGATGACCTAAAATTTGTCTAACCAATGCAAGGAGAATTCCCTAAATATTGCCTCAAGTGAAATGAGTGATTAATAGCCAATGTTTGAGTCAATACCTAAGGAGAGTAACCTAAGTGTGAACTAAAAAATTTGTTAACAATGGATATATAAGGACTATGGAAATGATAGGATAGAATGATCAAAATACGCAAGGACTAAAGGATCGGAACTAAAGAATGATTCCTCAAGAAATTTCAAATGCTAGGCTCGTTTTAGAAATGTAAGTTTAGTTTGTTCCTTAAAGGGCCATGATACAAATTTCCCAGCAATATGTCTTGACTATAGTAGTTCTTCAAGATGTGTTTTCTGATAGACCTTAAACTACGATGTCTATCTTTGAAAAAGGGGAGCATGGATCTTTACTTAGGGATTTTATTTTTGCAAGAGATCATGTAGAATTTTGTGTTGTTTGACTTTTCTAGCAAGATTTTGAAATTTTCAAGGTTGAAATTTTATAGATTCTATGTGTGATGTTTGATTGAGATTGAAATTTTTTGTTTTAAACACACACATAAAACATAGTAGACATAATATTTTGGATGACTCTGATATGAAATCATAGTAAAATTTTAAATGGGGGCCTAGATTAGCCCAAAAAATTTCATTGGTCTCAAAAAAATTGAAAACACTTGTAAGCATGCACAGTCTAGGCTAGAAAGAGGTTACTACTTGTTGAGTCCCTACTTGGATTACTCCATATATTGAGACAAGGTTGATAGCTACAGATATTGGTGACACTGGCTCCCCCACCACATCACAAGTACACCAAAATCTCTTACCTCGAAGATCTAGAGATCTTATGAATCAAGGGAATTTTTTCTACACAATGAATAGTACATGTAGGGAAACTTTGGAGGTCTGACCTCCTGCACTAGCAAGCAAAAAAGGTTTTTGGCTTCTCCAATAATTGGTTTCTAATCAGTGTTTTGGGATAATCTGGTATCTATACATGTGGTGGTTCACTCATTTAATAGGTTTCCTATCCCTTCATAAGGGTTTTATGCATATCATGGATACTAAGGGAGACTTCCATGGGTATAGAACATTTGTACCAGGTGATTGATGAATTTCATCACAACCATAATTATTTGTATAGTAAACCGAAATGAAAGTATTGCTTGGGTCATTCCCTCTCATAAATTAAGAGGCAAGCCCTCTAAGGTGTTAAGAACGTAAAAGAGATGGGCCTAGATTTTGATCATCGAGTTTGCACAAGGTGAGAGCATACACCTACCACCTTAAAAGCACAAAAAATAGTGATTAATTAACCCCCTAGTTAATCTATGTGCAAAAAGACATTTGAAAAAGATATATAATAAATGAAATCCCTACAAAACCACAGTTAGTAGTTTGAATTTCTAGCCTTCGACAAATGAACATCAAGTTTCAATTTAAAATCTTTGAAATGTGAGCATACAAAAATCCAATTCAACAAGGATTGTCCATGGAATCAAAACTAAACTAAAAAGGAAAATAACAAAACAAATGATTAATCTAAATTAGCTAACAAAATCTAAATTCTAAAAAAAAAACTAATTAAAGCTATAGTGTCCTATGAAAGCGTATAAATGAATCAAAACGCCTTTACTATCATGGTTTTTTGCATGTGAAAGAAATAGTTTTTAGAACTCCTCCCAAGATTTATGCCACATGCTACAAAGAAAATATCAGTAACATAAAAAACCCCTATTTTATTGAACGCAAAAGGCAAGAAACTAAAAATCTGAATCAAATCCTAAATTCAAAGCAAACAAGTAGTTGTGGCTCTATATACCGTAGTTGTGTCGCAAGAAATAGCGACTACGTCATTTCAAACAATGACTGTGTCGCACGAAAGTAGTGAAATTTCTGAAAATTATGTCGAACCCCCAATCAATTGTGATGAACCATCCTGAACTTGCAAAATATGGAAAAATCCAACCAAAGCTACATGAACGAGAGCCTAATATGATTTGATTAGAGGGTTAGACTATGAAATCCAAAACCAAAGAACATAAAATACACAGAAAACTAAAGAAATCAATCAAACCCAAAACATGCCCTAGTTTGCAGCAATTGTGTCACTACGAACCACATATGTGGTGAATTGCTAAAAGCAGTTACGTTGTTCTAGGCATCAGTTGCCTCATTCCATACTTGTAACCTACAAAACTAAAAAATATGTACAAAAATCTACAAATCTTGTCCTTTCACATCAATTTCACCATTGTAATCAGGAAAATGAAATCAATGTTAGTGATAATAAAGCATTAAATAACAATCCTAATCAAGTAATAAAGAACAAAGGAAGATTAAATTGTAAAACAGTAAAACAATATTACCAAAGCTTCAAGCCTCTATTGATTGACCTTTATTACCCTTCTCCATTTTCCTTTGATTGATCAATTCCCTCATATTCATGTGCAAATGTAGCCTAAATGACAAGAAAAATATTGAAATAATTTTGTCTCAACAATATTTACTCACATAAACTAGATATATCAAAATAACCATGAAAGGAGCCTTTTATAAAAGTGTTGAATTTGAATGGGCAGTTGAGATTGAAAGGGATTAATCAAAGGTTAATATTGATCATGACAAGAGGGGATAAGAATGAGAGTGAGAGAGGAAATAAAAAAATTATCTAGTTTGAATATGCAAGTGAATAATTACATAATGGCAACATTATTTAATTATAGAGGCAAAAGGAAAATTGATTTTTTGAATTAAATAGTAATTTAATTTAAAAAGATGAGAGGGAAAGTCAAATTAGAAATTTATTTAAATAAATAATATTTATTTAATTATGGAGGAAAAGGATAAATGAATAATTAAATAATTAGGATTAATTATTTAATTATAGTACACAAGATAGTAATAATTAAATGAATTAGATTTTTCTAATTATAGGGGACATTAACCTTAGTGACATAATTAAATCAACTTTAATTAATCAAAAGATGAAATAAGATGATGGAAATGACTTAATTAAATAATTGAAAAAAATTAATTACTAGGAGACTGATGACATTAGACAATAACTAAATAATTAAAATTATTTAATTATTAAGTATGAAATGGGATTTAATAAAGTCACAAGTCTACGACAATTTTTAGTGTCTATAATATATCTTGATTCAACTGACTTCAAAATCTCAAACCCTAGTGAAATAAGAAAACCTTCCATCCTAGTCTTCTAGAATACATAATCAATTCCATCAAATAAAGGAACATCCTTCTTGTGTACCATCCCAGATCTACCTCAAGCAATTAAGCTCTCTTCCAAGGAACCTTGCTCTAATACAAATTGTTGAATACACAAGACAACTAAGAGGGGGGTGAATCAGTAGTACATTAAAACTTCAAAACCCTCATAAACATTTAGAAACACATCAACTTAATTGGCCATTAGTCTGTTAAACTGTTTAAACATGAAAGAACATAATCAAAACTAAAACACAACATCATGCACAATAGAACACCAGATTTACATGGAAAAAACAAGAAGGAAAAAAACATGATGAGGATTATCTCACAATATAAATTAATAAAAATACCAAATACAATAGGCTCACTATCGAATGTCTCACAACCCAGAAGAAAGAAGGGCTCATAACCAGATTACAAAAAAGAAGATACAAGAGTGTTACAATGAGAAAAACATCTCAATGCAACATAAAAGTCCATCAAAACATCACCAACACATTTGTAGCCTTACTAAAGATTGTAGACACCTTCTACTCACTGCTTCTAGTGATCTAGCACATTGAAGCTTGCACTGCACTTCACAACTTTGCAATTCACATCACACACACTTACACTTCTTGCATACTTCATCCATCATCAACACAACTCTTATTTATACCTTCTTCAACCTTTAAAATATTCTCCAAGGTCAGCTATGCACCTCAACCATACAAATTCAAATTTTTTCAGCACCAAAACATTCCCATAGTGGAAAGGAATGAAGGTGGACCACAATACACCTTAACTCAAACTCAAATCTACCCAAACATTCCATGCCACACTTCCACAAAGATCAAAGCATATCTGAAATTAGTGTAAAAAAACAAGGTTGGCCAAACCTATGTAAACACCATTAAAATTTTAGATACATGCTTCCTTAGATCCAAAGATGACTTGTGAACAACAAATATCACTTGAACACAATCTAGAATATTCCAAAAACATCTTGAAATCCAACAAAACTCCTTTGCAACAACTTTCACCTAAAGAATGTACACATCCAGTACACTTAGACAATCTTCCATACAATGTAACTCAAGAAACCAACTTGCAAAGAACCAATCCATGAACAACTTCAAATAAATATAAATATAATCCATATCAGAACACCTCCAGATCCACAAGATCGAAAACCAAATTTCGAAGAAATGCGGATAAAAAACATTTATCCCAAGCACCACTGCAACACACAGTTCACACATTGGTGAACACAACTTTCTTTGCACAAGGATCCAACACACCAAATTCTATATATAATACCTGTGACCAACATATTTGAACTACACAAGTAGATATTCAACCCAAAATAAATGCGGAGCAAAACCAGAACACTACTTTGTAATACAAAACAACTCTTCAACACACTATTTCCTCTTATATTCAAATTTTCTCAAAAGAACTTGGAAACCAAGCACTAGAGACACATACTCATCATCTTCAGTGCTATCTCAACACCATTAAACCAACTACAACATAGCTATACATCCATAAATAGAATTTTATCGAAGCAACACTAGAGGTTGACACTAGTAACACTTACTAATGACAACATAATGCAACTAATCAAATCATCACAACAAAATCATCAATGATAACACATAATCTTGTTGACATCAATGATAACACCAATTTCGCATACTTACAACACATGTACCTTCTTGTGTTGAGATAGTATGTATTCCTTGATTAGGCCTTGTCCTTTCAAGATAAGGGGTGTAGAGGTGGTACATGACCTTTGTATACCCTATTTTTCCACTCACTTGAAGGTATTTTATCGTGTGGGCCCACATTAATTTAGCACACCCTTTATTGAATAAATCTGGGCTTGTTATTATGTCTTCTTGTTTTATTTTTGTATATACCAAAGTGCTTATTTGTAAACATTTATAATCAAGTTTGAGTCAAGTCTAGTTTCAAGTCCTTTTTCTTATTTGAAAACAGATTGTACCAATTAGTATCCTTGAAACATAAACATTGAAGTCAAACCTAGGATAACCAGCATTTACTACAAAACCTATTTATCCTTGGCCATCACTAAAACTATTGTCCAACCACATAATTTATTCATTTCAAATTGGTCAAACTTAACCACATCCCTTATTTATTCATATATTATCCATATTTTTACTTGTCCAAATTGTCCAATCATCACACCAGTACCTTATCCATTATATACTTGATCATAGCCCTAATCATCCTTGAGGTCACATCCAATATCTTTGAGAACATTAGGATATCCTTAAATTATTCCATCATTATCATATTTTATTCATCATCCTTGTAGTCCATATTTCATTGTAAGGAAAGCTTAAGGTGCAGAACAAACTCTCCTAATGTCAAAACTCGAAGAAGAATACAAATATGTCTTTAAATTTTGCAATTATAGATCATTATGATGCACATGAAAGGAATAACAGAATAGAGAAATAAACACATACACAATTGAAAACTAGATTTACGTGGGAAAACCCTTATGGGAGAAAAACCCACCACACCAAGCAAAGTCTCTTTGTATTACAATAAAAAAATTACATACAAAGATCAAACTTCATTTTTAGATGTCAATATTATAGCAAAAATATTTCCCTGATCAACCTTGTATAGAAATTTTTTTATCACACTTTTTTTATGTCTTACTATTCTCATTCTCATAAAACATACAGTTCAAAATACTAACTACTTGAAAGATTCAACTTTCAACCATTATAGAGAGTTCCATTTTGTTCATAGTTCACAAACGGTCTGTTGATCTCCCATGAGTGAACAATCACAATAGTTCAATTGCAAACGGTTTACATTTTTCTTCTCTCATTAGTTCAAAACAAACCATTTAGGATAGTCATTCAATAAAAATTATTCATTTGTATCACTTATCGGTGAGACACCAGATCATGTCTCACCGATGTTAAACTACCCATTTGACAATCACACACTACATAGTCTTCTATCACTCTGACTTGGTGAAGTCTCACCAAAAAAAAGACCATCGGGCTGAGATCCTACCTTGGAAAAAGTCTCCAAAGCTCCTTTGATAGTTCATGTCATACCGATGAAGTTCCTTCTTGTTCATCTCATCGGGAATACTTACCCTGGTTGATTCCATCGGGCAGACCGAAAGATTCAGGACGATAATCCAAAGCTAGGTCGAAGACTCAAGTTATTTTGATGCCATTTAGGAATGGTACATCGTCAGGACTTACTCCAATCCCAATCCATTGGCTAGACTTCAACCATCCAATGAAGATCTTAAGGTTGGGCCGAAGTCATATTTCACACCAATGAAGAACCATCGGTAAGACTCACACTGACCATACCCCATCGGTCAATCTTCTATTGTCGGTCTGATCTTCTCAGGTCTAACTGAAGACCAAAGTTACCCTGATGAAGTACCATTGGAAAGACTCTCATCAATCATCACTAGTTGGTCAGATTCTTAAATTCGTCGAGAGATAGTAAACTTGTGCCAATCGTCCAATTCATACCGATGGATACTGTTGACAAGATTGACCATTACTCACACCGACATGATCATTTCGAACCTTCAGAACCAAGTTACTTGTCGGTAAGAGATTCCAAGAGTCTCACCAATTTTTCTATTTCAGGAGTTTCATGTTAGTAATTTTGAGGCATATTTTCCAATAATCTCCCACTTGACAAAGATTTGAGTGACACCTCCAAAGCATCCAAAAACTACTAAGATTCATGGGCACCAAGGCCCATCGAAATTGCACACCACCTATACTTTTCTATGCTCACTATTTTTGTTAATGCATCTACAAAATTTTCTAGAGTATCCACTTTTTCTAAACAGGCCTTTCCATCATCCACCATATCTCGTACAAAGTGATACTGCACATCAATATGTTTTATCCTGGCATGGAATGTAGGATTTTTCACCAGAAAAATAGCACTCTGAATGACATAGTAAATTGTAATATGCCCTGCATCAAACCCAATGTAATAACATAAACATTTTAACCAAATTGCTTGTTTACAAGCGTGTGTAGCTGCCATGTATTTTTCCTCCATAGTAGACAAAGTGACTATAGCCTATCACTCGCTCATCCAACTAACCACACCACCATTCACCATGAAAATATATCCACTAGTAGATCTTTTATTGTCAATTTCCCTTGCCCAATCAGAATCCACATACCCATGAATGTTGAGATTCCTCAGTGATCCAACCAAATTTCCATGGTAACACAAAGTATACTGTGAAGTACCCTTTGGATATCTAAACACTCTTTTCATAGCATCTTAATGCGGCCTTCCTAGATTTTCCATAAAATGACTAAGTACTCCCACTACTTGGGAAATGTCAGGCCTACTACAGACCATTGCATACATTAAACTGTCAATTCAACTTGCATAGGCAACCCTGGTCATGTCCTCCATCTCAGAAGGAGATTTTGGACAATCTTCAATAGATAGCTGTGTTCCCTACAAAAATGTAACAACTAGTTTCTTGCAAGCAGTCATACCGAACCAATCTAGAACAGTGTAAATATACTTACTCTGGTTGAGCCAAAGTTTTCTACTCTTTTTGTCCTTTGTTATTTTCATCCCCAAAATATACCTCGTTGCACCCAAATATTTCATTTTGAATTTTACAGACAACAAATATTTTAGATCAGAATTCATAAACTTATTATTCCCAATGAATAACACATCATCCACATACAAGGCAATAATTAAAATACGATCATTCTCAACTTTTTAATACACGCAATGATCAAATTTCTATCTTACAAATCCCAATAACAAAAAAAATTTGTCAAACTTTTGGTACCACATTCTAGGAGATTGTTTTAATCCATACAGAGATTTTTTCAACTTGCAAACTAGATTTTCTTTACCTTTTTTTTCACAAAGTGCTCTGGCTGGGACATATATATTTCTTCTTCAAGATCACCATGAAAAAAATTTGTCTTCACATCTATCTATTCGATCTTTAAATCATATGCAGTTGCAAGTGACATAATAAATCTAATAGATGTCAACTTTTCTATCGAAGAAAAAATTTCCCCATAATCAATTCCCTCTACTTGGGAATATCCCTTTGCAACCAAGCTCATTTTATACTTTTCAACACAACCATCTAGACCAATTTTATTTTTAAATACCCATTTGCATCCCACAGGATTCCTACCTTTAGGCAATCAAACCAAATCCCAAGTATCATTTTTCTTTAATTCTTCCATTTCTTCATTCATGGCTTCCAACCAAGAATCGGAATCAGACATTTCAGTTGCCTCTTTTATAGTCCTAGGCTCATCAGTGTTAGTAATCAAATCATAGGCACAACTATAATTCAACATTGAGAATCCATACCTATTTGGTTGTCGCCTTTCATGTGTAGACCTCTTCACAGGTTGAGGCTGAGGAAATTGTTCATCATCTTGCTCAGAAATTTCATAGATGCTTGAGCACTCCTCATATTCAGGTACATTTTGAATTTTTAATTCCTCTTTATCTAGTGGTGGAGGAATTTCAACTACATCCTCTTTATTTTCTATTTTTTTCTTACTACAGATCCAAAGTAGAAGGCTTCAGCTCACGAAAATTAACACTTCTATTATACAAAACCTTCTTAGTCTTAGGATTCCAAAGCTTGTATCCTTTTATGCTAGTGCTATAGCAAATAAAAATAAATTTAATAGCCTTGTTGTCCAGTTTATATCTTTTTTCATTCGGATGCATATGCATCACAGCTAAAGACATGAATATGTCTTAAAGAAGGCTTCTTTCCAGACCATGCTTCCAGAGGTGTTTTATCAACAAGAGAAGAGTTAGGGGAACAATTTATTAAGTAACATGTTGTTGCAACTACCTCAGCCCAAAATTTATCCTCCAAGACAACACTACTCAACATACTTCTTTCCCTTTCCATCACCATCCTGTTGAACCTTTCAGCAACTCCATTTTGTTGTGCATTGTAGGGTGTAGTTCTATTTCTTTTAATTCCATGATATTTGCAGTACCTTTTGAACTCATCAGAACAAAACTCACCACCATTTTCAGTCCTTAAACACTTTATTTTCCTTCCAGTCTAATTTTCCACAAGTTTTTTAATTCCTTAAAATGACTGAACACTTCTGCTTTACTTTTTTTAAAATACACAAATGCCCTTCTCTAATAGTCATGAATAAAAGAAACATAATATTTAGATTTCAATAATGAAGGAACATTTACTGGACCACACACATCAAAATGAATGTAATCAAGTATACCAGAAGATTTATGAGGACTAGAATAAAACAAAACATGATGTTGTTTGCCATATATACAATGTTCATAAAATTTGAATTCAAGGTTACAGTCATCAAGCCCTTCAACCAGGTTTTTATTTTTCAAAGTTTTTAAATTTTTTTCTCCAATGTGGCCAAGCCTATGATTCCAGAGCATAGTATTTTCTACTTGAATTTTAACTTCCATATATTTTGCACTATCAAGGACATTTTCCTTCTTCTCTTTACGAACAACCTTTTGTGACTTTATAGAGACACTATTGCATTGAACAACAAGTGTGTCCAACTTATACAGACTACCAATTCAAACACCCCTAGCTAGCACCATTGAGCCTCTATTCATTTTATATCCATTTCTAGAGAATGAGACTTGCACTCCAACATCATTTAGCTTACTAACAGAGAGTAGATTTTGAGCCAGACCTAGTATATGCATTATGCCATCAATTCCTTTGATTCTTCTTTCAGGGAATTGAATTCTGACTCTTCCATGACCAACTATTTCTAGAGATGAATCACTTGCCAAATACACCTTTTCACCATCGTATTTTTCATACTTTGTGAACCACTCTCTATGAGATTTCATGTGGAAAGATACTCCAAAATCAATCAGCCAGACATCATTTGATGTCTGAGTTCCCAAGGCTGCAATGAAGACATTTGCAACGCTCTGAGAAGAATCATTGTCAGAAGAGTTCTTCTTCTTCTTCTTTTTCTCCTCTTTGCAATTCTTTTGGACATGACCAGGCTGCCCATAGTTTCAACACTTCACCTTGGACTTCTTTCCAGGAGACTTTGATCTCCCTTTTGGTTTTGATTTAGAATTCTTATCCTTCTTCTTGCCTTTTTCTTTCAATCTACGTCAAACAGCAAGAGACTCCTTCACCATCTTAGAAGAAATCCTTCTCATATCTTCTAATAACAAAGAATCAACATCTTCCATCTTAAAGGTGGATTTCATACTCCCAATATCCATCACCAAGTGATCCCAAGAATCTAGCAAAGAACATAACAATAGCATACAACAATTTTCTTCATCAATCTTCACACCCACAGATGCTAACTGAGAAATCAGCATGTTAAAATTATTTAAATGATCAGCAATAGATGCTCCTTCCTGCATTTTCAAAGAGTACAAATTCTTCCTTAAGAAAATCTTATTTAGCAAGGACTTGCCCTGATAAATGTCGCCAAGTTTCTTCCATAAGGAGGTTGCATCCTTCTCTTCATGAACGTTCAGGAGAACAGATAATACTAAATAGAGTCTTATCAACCCTTTTATTTTTTGATCTGCTAGTTCCCATTCTTCTTGCTTCATGCTAGAAAGTTTCATTCCAAATAAAACAACCCAAAGATCATGATCAACCAACAAATTTTCCATTTTGAGTTTCCACAACTCAAAATTGTTGCCATTGAATTTATCAATTTCAATCTTTCTTGATGTACTTGCCATTTCCATCTCAATCTATAATTTTAATTACCAGACTTCTACTAAAAGACTCCCACTGAACAAAACTCACACAAAAACCCAACCTACCCACAAGGATAACACAACTGGCTAGGCTTTGATACCACTTATAAGGAAAGCTTAAGGTTCAGAACAAACTCTCCTAATGTCAAAAATCAGAGAAGAATGCAGATATGTCTTTAAATTTTGCAATTACAGTTCATTATGATGCATATGAAAGGAATAACATAATAGAGAAGTAAACACATACATAATTGGACACTAGTTTTATGTGGGAAAACTCTTATGGGAGAAAAACCCACCACACCAAGCAAAGCCTCTTTGTATTACAGTAAACAAATTGCATATAGAGATTAAACTTCACTTTCAGATGTCAATATTATAGCAACAACATTTCCTTGATCAACCTTGTAAAGAACAAATTTTTATCACACTTCGTTATGTCTTACTATTCCAATGCTCATATAGCATATAGTTCAAAACACTAACTACTCGAAAGATTCAACCTTCGACCATTACAAAGAGTTCCATTTTGTTCACAGGTCACAAACGGTATGTTGATCTCCCATGAGTGAATGGTCACAATAGTCCAACTGCAAACAGTTTATATTCTACTTCTCTAATTGGTTCAAAAAAAACCATGTAGGATAGTTGCTCAGTCAAAATTCTTCAATTTTATTGCTTATCGGTGAGACACCAGACCTTGTCACACCAATGCCAAACTACCCATTTGACAATCGCACACTACACAGTCTTCTATCACTCTGACATGGTGGAGTCTCACCGAACAAAAGAGTGTCAAGCTGAGATCCTACCTCAGAGGAAGTATCCAAAGCTCCTCCAATAGTTCATGTCATATCAATGAAGTTCCTGCATTTTTCATCTCATCAGGAATACTTACCCTGATCGATTCCATCAAGTAGACCAAACCAGTCTAAACGATAATCCAAAGCTAGGTTGAAGACCCAGTTTATTCTGATGCCATTTAGGAATGATCCATCAACGGGACTTACTTCATTCTTGATCCATCAATCGAACTTCAACCATCAGATAGAGATCTTAAGGCTAGGCCAAAGTCATATTTCACACCAATGAAGAACCGTCAGCAAGACTCACACCAACCATACTCCATCAGTCAAACTTCTACTATCAGTCTGATCTTCCCAGGTCTAACCGAAGACAAAATTTACCCTGATATAGTAACATCGAAAAGACTCTCACTTATCATCACCTGTCAGTCGAAATCCTACCTTCGTTGAGAGATAGTAAACTTGTGTTAATTGTTCAAGTCATATCGATGGATCCCATCGGAAAGACCGACCATTAGTCACACCGACATGATCATTTCGAACCTTCAAAACCAAGTTGCTTGTTGGTATGACATTCCAAGAGTCTCACCGATTTTTTCTCTTTCAAAAGTTTCATTTTAGTAATTTTGAGGCACATTTTCCAACAATCTCCAACTTGACGAAGATCTTACTAACACCTCCAGAGCATTCAAAAAATACTAAGATTCATGGGCACCAATGCCCATCAAACTTGCACACCACCTGTACTTGTATGTTCTCAATGGTTTCATTAATGCATCTACAACACTTTCTAGATTATCCACTTTTTCTAAACATGCCTTTTCATCCTCCACCATATCTTGTACAAAGTGATACAGCACATCAATATGTTTCATCTTGGCATGGAAAGTAAGATTTTTCCACATACAAATAGCACTTTCATTGTCACAGTAAATTTTAATCTGCCTTGCATCAAACCCATTTTTAGAATATAAACATTTTAACCAGATTGCTTCTTTATAGGCGTGTGTAGCTGCCATGTATTCTACCTTTGTAGTGGACAAAGTGACTATAGCCTATCACTTGCTCATCCAACTAACTGCACCACCATTCACCATGAAAATATATCCACTGGTGGATCTTCTACTATCAATGTCCCCTACCCAATTAGAATCCACATACCCATGAATGTTGAGAGTCCTCTATGATCCAACCAAATTGCCATGGTAACACAAAGCATACCTCAAAGTTCCCTTCAGATATCTAATCACTCTTTTCACGCCATCCCAATGCAGCCTTCCTATATTTTTCATTAAATGACTAAGTACTCCAACTGCTTGGGCAATATTAGACCATGTACAGACCACTGCATACATTAAACTGCCAACTGCATTTGCATAAGGTACCCTAGTCATGTCCTCCATCTTAGAAGGATATTTTGGACAATCTTCAACAAATAGCTTTGTTCCCTGTAAAACTGTAACAACTAACTTCTTGCAATCAGTCATACCAAACCTCTCTAGAACAGTGTTAATATACTTACTCTAGCTAAGCCAAATTTTTCTACTCTTTTTGTCCCTAGTTATTTCCATCCCTAGAATGTACCTTGTTGCACCCAGATCTTTCTTTCAAATTTTGCAGACAAATGAGATTTTAGATCAGAAATCATAAACTTACTATTCCCAATGAATAACATATCATCCACATACTGGGAAATGACTAAAATATGATCATTCTAGGCTTTTTAATACACACAATGATCAGATTTCCATCTTACAAATCCTGATGACAAAAAAAATGTGTCAAACTTATGGTACCAAATTCCATGAGATTGTTTTAATCCATACAGAGATTTTTTCAACTTGCAAACCAAATTTTATTTACCTTTTTTCACAAAGTGCTCTGGTTGGGACATATAAATTTCTTCTTCAAGATCACCATGAAGAAAATTTATCTTCACATTCATCTGTTCGATCTCTAAATCATATGCAGGTGCAAGTGACAAAAGAATTATGATAGATGTTAGCTTTGCTACCAAAGAAAAAATTTCCCCATAATCAATTCCCTCTACCTTGGAATATCCCTTTGCAACCAACCTCACTTTATCATTTTCAACATAGCCATCCAAACCAATTTTCTTTTTAAATACCCATTTACAGTCCATAGACTTTCTACCTTCAGGCAATGGAACCAGATCCCAAGTATCATTTAATGAGAAAATCCCCATAAATGATCCTAATATTCATGTTGATCTAACCTTTGACCAAGATTCAATAGATTATTATGGATCCCATCACAATACCATATTTGATCAAGATCCTATCTATGATAATGAAATCCATAGTCTGATCTTTGATCATGATCTTACCTTTGATTTAGAAATCCAAGATAATCCTTTACTCCAATTTTATCCCATCCATGACCATGTAATAAAATATGAGCCAATCCATACTCTTGAAACTCCCATTTCCCAAGATGAGACACTTGCCTCCTTTGGATACATAGATAGTCAAAAAAATGATATGGATCCCACCAAGCATGAGGATTCTCAAGAAAATTTGATCACATTGAGAATATCATTGATCAAGATACCATGATGGAAAATAAGGAGAAATTACAATCATCTAACAAGTTAGGTTCAACTAATTTCATATGGTTTGGCCTTATTTCATAAGAGAACATAGATCTTTCTACTAATTCACAATTGCCTAATGATAGGTTTTGCACCCTATTTCAAAATTGAAATGTATCCTATGGAAGAAAAAAAATATCAAAGCATGGGTCACAATGGAAAAAGGTTTAGGCCTTCATGAAAAATTCATTCTAGGACCAGTATCAATATATAAAATTTATGGACATCAAGGTCTTTGCTACACATCTCCAAGCAAGCATTATATGGGTGACAACTCAATGATAGTTGAGACAACCTCGTCCAATGAAAAGATAAAAATAGAGGTCGACCATAAATCTTCCAAGAATCCTCCATCCATCCACCTTCTACCTACTTCCTCTGTCCATAACCATAACCTACATCTACAACATCCTAGATCCCTTTATTGGGACCAACAATATTATCCATTATACAAAGTGAAGCATTCCCATGAAACAAACTATTGATATCAACTACCAAAGAAAAAGAAAATGTATATTCCATATCCAATTCAAAATAAATTTAAAAATCAATATGCATCCAAAAATTAAGAAACAAGCAAAAAAGCAATTTGGATCCCAAAGTAAGCTAAATTGACAAGTCCAATCAAAACAAGTCATCAAAAGAAACCCATAAATCAAAAGTTGCATATTACATACAATAACTATGCACTGTCTTCACAATTAGCATACAAAACTCCACTATCTAAAAATAATTTTGCTCCCAATCTAAGCTAAATCCCAAATCTAAATCCAATTTTACCACCCAATCCTAACATCCTTCATTCCAATCCCAATCTCAAATCTGTTGGTGTAATTAATTATTTAATTACACTTTATTAAGTTTACTTAAGTTTTGATTAGGTAATAATTAGTTTACTTAATTAATAAGTAAGCTTTATTTAGTTGAGTTGTTTTTAGGTCAACATTAGGGTTGCATACATTTCTTTTATAAAGAAAATAATCTCATGCAATTTCTAAAATTCTAAATAATATCAATTTGTACATCTTCATGCAAAGCTCTGCTTTTTTAATTGTTTTTCTCTTCTATGGGAGTCCTTTTGGTTTGCATGTCTGATCTTGGTTTCTAACATGGTATCAGAGCCTTGATATTCAGACCCTTCTTAGATTTTGGGGAAAATCATTGCAGAGTTTTTTCGGGGTTCCTCGAGGGTTTCATGCCTTGATTTCATTTATGCAGCATTTTGGATCAGATCGGGAATTTCCATTGGATTCAGAGTGCTAGAAAAATTTAGGATTGACTTTTATTTTTCTGATTTTGGTCATCGTTGAAGAGAAATATGTTAGGGTTTCAAGCTTGGTGATTTTTTGCAAGCTCTGGAGGTAGCCAATTTTTCTAGGAACTTTGGGAACAAACAAAGGTCACCATCACATTCACAGTGGCCAAAAAACCTAGGAATGCTTGTCAAATCATTGATTTTTGAGAAGTTGGTTTTTGAGGCAAAAAAAAATTGTCAGGGAGGTTGTACGGCCTCCCTAGCACACGTATCGAGGCATTTTTTTTTTTAAATAATAAATTAAAAAAATTCTTTAAAACAAGCACTACTAGTGCAAATTTTGGGCGCCACCACCGTACCACCCGATGCCCACCAAGAGCAGCGGCTACCAAGCGGCGCCACCTCCAACCCGCCATCGGCTCTCCGCCAACCCCCACGGGTACCTCCCAATCAGCAGTCGGTCCTATGGGAAACCGGGCGCTATGCACCCAACCCCCAGCCGACCTTCCAGACACCTGTGGTCACATGGGTGACTAGGGGCTCCGCCCCAGCCCCTTGCTTGCCAACCCCTAGTCACGCACACAACCAAGGGGTAAAATTATTTTAGCCCCTTGGGCTCCCTATAGGCCTTATTGGCCAAATCAGAGCACTTTCACCAAATCGGGCATAATTTTGCGTACAAAGTCGGTTTTTCACAAACAAAATATCATTGGAGAGATGGTTCCAATCCCATTTTGTTGGTGCAAGTGGTTTTTCCTGATTATGTTTCTTTTTTATTTTTCAGGTCCTTGAACTCAAATGTTGTTGTTTTCACTCCAGAGGGCATATCTTTTGACTCAGTGATCCTTTTTTCGCCATTCTTGCGGAATTGGAAAGTTGTTTTAGACCTCTACAAAGATCTGAGGTCTATTTTTTTTTTTTATGTATGTTTAGCATTCTGTCCTTTTGAAATCATTGGGTATTGTAATAAATGAACTAATATAAAGTTCCATTAGGGGGGTTTCTTGCATAATAATCAGATTAAAGTGTGCATGCACTTTTATCTTCATCTTGTTTTTTGATGACAACTTGCATGGGTTGTATCTGGTTTCTTAGTTTCTTTTGGCCACATTTTGTCTCAGCTTGACACATATTAGATTCATATCAGTTCACTTCAGATTGAGAGCCTATGGTTAATGATCCACATTGGATCCATATTAGTTTGAGGGCCACTAAATTTGTGGTTAATGTTTTAGATTCTTTATGGTGCTTGTTCCCATGGAAGAGTTTTAGTCTTAGTTTGGCATCGGCATCGAGATACACAACTTCCAGATTCTGTCATCCTATCATCTATTGTTGCTTCATAGATTCCAGGGTTGTTCCCATTTGGAGTTTTCAAATGTTCCATGGTATCGGGTCTACTGTTGCATTATTATGATTTTGATATGGTTTCTTCTAAACATAAGTATCTTTCCTTTCTTGTCATATTCAGGTTCCAGTGTTACTCCACAGTGTTCTTCTAGTGCTTCTTTGGAGCAGGTCATCTCATTGAGGGGGGGTTTGTCCCACTGGGTCTTCTCCTCTTTCTCTTACTCTTTCATTACATTTGTACATGGGTACCTGATCAGGCCTTGTTGTCAAGACCAATTCATGCTTTCTTGCATTCATCTTAGTTTTAGGTGCATGTTTTTTTAGTCTCCCTAAGTTTTACTTAAGGGAGGGTGTTGGTGTAATTAAATATTTAATTACACTTTATTAATTTTACTTAGGTTTTTCTTAGGTAATAATTAGATTAATTAATTAATAAGTAAGTTTTATTTAGTTGAGTTGTTTAATCCAATATAAAACCTAGAATCCATCACATCCTTGTAGCCACACTTTACCACAAATGAGATGCTTACATTTGGACAAGTCCAACCCAACTATCAAAGAGTGTCATCACAATTATGATTTATATACTAGTGCAACGAATCTAGCAAAGAAACTTTGCAAGGTAGGATTTTATTGGTATGTCATAGCCAAAGAATCTCAATTAGCTACATCATCAATCCATGCATGCGATGCCTAAAGTACAAAATTCTAAAAAAAAAAAGAAAAAGGAAAAAAATAGTAAATAGTAAAGAGAAATAAATCCATCCAATGGTGAAAACCACTTCTTGTGGCACCTTATGAAAGTATCATGATGAAAGCCAATTTGTGGGCATCATGTGTAAGTTTGCTAGCTATGTGTGCCTTGAAATTGAGGACAAGTTATCTCATCCATTCCACCAAACCTATCCATCCTATCATTTTATTTTTTTATATCCACCATGTCTATTTATCTATTCATCATCCATGTTTCCTACTCTCCTTGATCTTAAAAATTATTGAAGGCACCCAATGCATACTTTGGAAAATTCTTTATATAGTCATCCTTTTTCCACACACCATGTATCATCACTTAATATCCTACATAGTACTACCTAATCCCTACCTTGGATCAAGACATGCTAATCCTATGTGATGTAGTCCCTGAACATCTCCCCTACAACCCTCCATCAAAATCCATGTCCTCTCTATCCCATATAATTAATTAATAATTACATATAAACCACATGTATCCTTTTCTCTAGCCTTGGATTATCCCTTGCTATTGGTTCCATCATCAAAATTACAAAATAAAAAAAAAATACTTATCCAAACATATTCACAATTTATAAGCATGCTCCACAAAAAACTTGTTTCATGTTTAAGCCCTTAAATCCAAACATACCCCATCCACAATCTTGCATCCATCCAAACAAATAAATTATAATTTTTCCTTATCTTTCTATGAGTTGTACTTAATCTATAATTAATATAATCAATCATCATCAATATTTTTTTCCAAATCCTTGTATTGTTTTTAGGATGCCTCCTTCCCACATCAACAATGCTATCATCATCAATCAATTAATCAATTAATGATTTTTTAGCTTGAACAAGGGAAAATATAATCCAATCCTTATCATTAATCCTTGGATCCAATCAATCCATCCAATCCCATCCATTCATCCCATACACCCTTGAATTCAACATTTTCTTGGATATTTTTACTAATAATGAAGTTGAGGCCAATGTTTTGGTGGCTGGAATTAGGCTTGCAAGGAAGATTAATGTGGCTAGGATTTCTATTGAGGTTGATTCTTTGATTATTATAATGCAGTTAAAAAATAGCTTATCGTAACTAGAGAATCATGTATATCATTTGGTATTTTTGGCACCTCTTGAGAAAGTTTGAATTTTATGAGCTTCACCATACTTTGAGAGAAGGAAATAAACTCATTAATGGTCTAGAAAATTTGGCATGTGATCTTTTTTCAGACAAGGGGGAAATGGATAGTTCCACAATTCAGTCTTTCCCCAACATTCTTAGGCTAATTGATAATGATAAAACATCTTTAATTCAATAGTTATAAATGACTTCTCTGAAAGGCTTCTCAATTTAGAGGAGTTTCTTTTTCCACTAACTTTGTGTGATGTATATGGAAGGTACTTGGTTGAGGGTGCATTTATTTCTATTCATCACTCCTCTATTTTTGTCCTGCCACATCCTCCCTTCAATCTTTAATCTTGTGTGAGCTGGTAATTTCCTGTACATTCCCATATTATGGCATCAATTGATCACTTATTGTGGATGATTTCTCATTTATTTCTTTTGCATGCTCTTGATTATCACTCATGTATCTTTCCTTATTAATCTTCTCCTTTCTAGTTTTGGCACATCCTTTTTCGCAACAATTTTCTATGTTCCATTGTGAATTTTCTAGCTATGGATTTAGTGCAACGCAACAAGAGGATTTCCCTTCCCACCTAGAAATGGGAAATTCCTTCTCTTGGGGTTCTACAAGCCAATGTGTTCGAAAAAAATCAAGTTGGCCAATGAAGATGTTAAAGAGGAAATTATTGACATTTGTGATAGGGAAGTATTAAAGTTCCCTCATTCCTTGTTGTATACACCTAAAAATGGTTTGGAGCATTCTGATTAATTAAATACAAATTATTTGATTAATTATCCTATTAATTGCCATATTCTTCTGTTTAATTTAATAAAGAACTATCCTATAGTTCGTTTTATTAAATTATTTATCTTTCTTTTGCCAATTTAAATAAATCAAAAATATTTGAATTAGAGAATAGGGAATATTCCAATCTACATTTCTTCAAAAATGAATTAGATTTCCTATGTCTAATCTATGTCTAAATTTGTCACAATTAATGCTTTGAAACTTCACGAGAAGTTTTGGAGACAAATTTGGAATTTGATCTCTCAATCCTCTTCCATCAATCCTTCCTCTTCTCTTGCCTAGTGTTTTCATGGGTAGAGACAATCTCCATATTTCTCTCAATCTCCTCCATCTCTCACCATTCAATTCTCCAGATTGAATCCAAGCCTCTCAAAGCTTTCCCTGTGCATTTTTATAGCTAGGAAATCTATAAATAAAGCCTCATTGAACCAAGAAAAGGATCCAGATAATCAAGCTTTTGCACTCTTACTCTACAGGAATTCAAGCATCAAGCATCAAGCATTCACACATCAAGTATACCCAGCAATCAAGCTTCAACCATGGCTGCCTATTGTAGCTACAATTATCTGTTTCATATCTATATCATGCTAGTTTAATTGATTTATCATTTAGCATTGCATTAGCATCATCTCGTTCTTCAGATAGTCATTTTAACAGTCTTATTTGCTTACACAATCTGAGAGCAATTTAGATTTAATAAATCTTTGGAGATAGAGAGCAATATGACGCTTTCAATCGATTACTGTTTTGAATTAGTTCAATTTGTTTAATCATTGATATAATTTTGTATTAAGAAGTGTTTTAATCTTATTCACACTTACAGTTTGGCACCCATTGTGGGGCATTAACCCCAATTTTATCAAAATTATCAATTTTCTGGAAAGTGTCACACAGGTTCGTAACGTGTTTTCTTCTAGTGCTTTCATTAAAAGTTTTAGCGCTTTTGGTTGCTGTTTTAGTGCATCCGGTGTTTTAGCACTTCTAGGACAAACTTCAGCACTTCTGGTCACTGTCTTAGCACTTTCAACTTTAGCGCTTCCGATCACTGTTTTAGCATGTCGGGTGTTTTAGCGCTTCCATGCCAAACTTCAGTGCTTCGGGGTCCTGTTTCGGTGCTTTCAGGTTTTAGTGCTTCAGGTAACTGTTTTAGCGCTTTGGTGAAATATTCCAGCGCTTTTGTAAAAATCAGTCTGGATCTGATGCATCCATGGCCAGATTTTAAATTTTTTTCTTCAAAGTTTACTAAAATTGATCAAACTAGGATAGTCACTTCAAAGTTTTTCTAAAATTGATCAATCTAGGATAGTCACTTGAAATTTTTTCTAAAAATTGATGAATCTAGGATAGTCATCACATTCTTACAATAGAAGTTAAAAAGAACATCATGATTTATGTGAAGCAACACCCTCACATAGATTAGAAAATTTCTTTTTGGGATTTTAAAACAAGACAAACTTATATGTTGTGCTTGTGGTGATTAGGCTTATGATCTCCCCTTAACTGGGTGACCAAAGTGCCAGATTCACTTTTACTTCATGTCATTTACGCTTTATTAAATCCTTTAGCAAGCCTATCGTAGTGGGAAAAAGTACTCACCCTATGGGAACGACCTAAGTGGGAACAACCAAAGCCAGGTTTTCCAACCCACTATAATAAAAATGCAAGTTGTTGATGAAAGTCCAACTTGATGGTAGTTGAGCAAGATAACCATCCCCAAAATCTTTGTTCTAAAGATTGGGAGGTCTCCTGAGGGAGTTTATCTATTTACCACACTGAATGGAACCCTATCTATGAACCATAGAGTAGTTTCTCGTCAAGTCAATATCCATACATTGTCATACTTGCAATGCAAGGGGAGGGAAGAATCTGCCCCCAAGACACTCACCATATAATTACCAAGGACCTCTTGCTCAAGGGATTCAGTATCCACTTCCATCACTTTGAGTATGCGCCTGGCAATGACAAAAACACGGGCACCCTCTAGGGGTTACACTGCTATGTGAGTCAACATAATTCAAGATGTGGGTTGTGAGTATAATGATGACCTACTTGTCCTTAAGTGTGAGTCTATTTGATTTGTGTATAAATTGTTAAAACAACCCGTCAAAATCAATAAAGATCATTCATGATTTTTTGAACATACACAATCTTTTCAGTTTTAAAACACTTATTCAAAATTGCTTGTCATGTTTTCACAAACTCATTTAAAACAGATTTAAAGATCATCCTAAAAACATCAAGTCAAAATGAATCAAAAAATCCATGCTGTGAAAGTGGAAGTCCACCACATTTTTCAAAAGAAAAATCAAAGTCACAAAACCCAAAAAACCTCTCAGTTATAGAAATAAATTAAGGAGACAACGTTTTCTATATCAAAATCGAAAACTCTTATTACAACATAGAACATTCATTCACTAATACCATGATTTTGCTAGAGGTCACACATTAGATTACGCGGTAGAACCGCTCTATTCACGAGCCATCTTTCAAAGAAGAGCTCTCACACAATTTCACAACCGTAGTCAACAGATTCATCCTTCTTATCTTCTGCAATCCCTAATACAGTATGCCACAATGCCAGATCAAATTTTAGAATAGAGAGTCGTAAACTTTTGTTTTTAAGCATTCTGAAAAACCTGTTTCAGCACTTCTGGTCATGTTTTAGCGCTTCTATGAAATAGCACTTTCGGGCACTATTTCAGCGCTTCCAGTTTGTTTTGCAGTGCTTTCGGTATAATAGTGCTTTCATCAAATTCTACAGCGCTTTCATGCACTGTTTCAATGCTTCTGTAAAGTAGCGCTTCCATCATTTTCTACAGCACTTCCAAGCACTATTCTAGCACTTTTAGTCAAATAGTGCTTATGTCACCTATTTTGGTGTTTCTGGACTCTGTTCCAGCGCTTCTGGGAAATAGCGCTTCTGATCTCTGTTTTAGCGCTTTTAAAACAAAGAGCTCAAAATTTTTACCAATCCATTAGTCTGTCATTTTATCCACATTTTTCATCAGAATCAAATTTCTTCTTATCAAAATCACTGTCTAGGAACCAAAGTCAAAAAGGTTTATACAAATTTCTAAACTTATCAACTGGAACAAGATCTTGCAAATCACAAGTGTCAAAATCAAATACACAATCAATTACTACACTGAAGTTTCATTATCAGGATACTATCATCCTTCATCATGAAACAAAGTATAGTGATTAAACTTTTTAAATATTATCTCATCAATAAGATCAGTCGTCTTATTTGAATTTGTTTAAAAAGGTTCAATTGACACTATCCCGCACAAAAGATCAACATTTCAGAAGAAAGGGAAAAAATTTGTATGCCAATCTTAACTAGGTACCAAAAACAGACTCTTAGAGCAAGAAATTTTAAAATCACAAGAAATGGCAAAAGAGAATCCTTGGAATAATCTGAACCGCAATGACAAGAACAAAATAACTCTGGAAGATATCCAAGCAGCTCAACAAGATCCCAATTTTCACATATTTATGGAGAAAATTCTAGAACAGGACATGGAAAAATATCTTTTAATGTTAGCCGAATCAGGGAAAAAACTTCCAAAAGATTTTGATGTAAACCATTTGAAAGAAAGGACCGGAAATGAATGAGACTGAGATACCACAACCTACGCAAACAATAGATCTGGTTGCTACTTTAACATCACAGATGCAAATGTTACAACAAAAAATACAAGATATGACAAAAGGGACTACCAAGAGATATGCAATACAGGACATTTGTCCTTATCCTTTAGACACAATGGTCGGCTTGATACCTTTCCCTAGACATTGTGAGATTCCAAAATATGATAAGTATAATGGAAGAACGGCTCCAATTGATCATATCAAAGAATTTAAAATAATGAGTCTGGAGTTTTCCCAAGAGGAAACTTATTTAATGAGATTATTCCCAAGGAGTTTGGGAGGATCATGCATGGAATGGTTTTTGAAGTTAAAACCAGGTATCAAAACTTTTGAGGAACTTGTCAACAGATTTATCTCTCAGTACTCGTTCAACATCCAACACGATGTTACTATCAAAGATCTTTACAATCTGAAGCAAAACAAAGGAGAAACATTCGTGTCTTTTCTCCAAAGATGGCGACGCTTGTTCACTAGATATCCTAGATCAATTCCTGAAGAGGAAAAGATGGAATTATTCATTGAAAACTTGATAGAAGAAATGAGTTATAGATTGGAACTACAATGTCCTCCCACATTTGGGCAAGTGATAGAAAATGGTCTTAAAATCGAAGAGTCATTAGTGAGGAGAGGATTTATCAAGCATTTTAATGACAAAACAAACAACATAAGTAACTCCTCAAATCGATACTCAAGCGGTGAGAAGCCAAAATTTTGGCAAAAGAACCAAAATACAAATGAGACAACAAACGATCCCCAAAACATCAAACTAGTTTTTAATTTAACTGCATCCACATCAAAGAATCAGAACAATGAGCAAAATGTCAAATCAAATACCCTACAAAGCAATGAACTCATAAAACCACAGTCGTATCAAAAACCATCAAATTGGTGAAGGTTCACACCTTTGGGTCAAACAATGGAATTAGCAATGAAGGAACTAATTACCAGAGGCCTTCTCACTACATGTGAAGCTAGGTTCTGGGATCTGAAAGTCAAACCATCATGGTGGAATGATGCTGATTATTGCAACTATCATAATAACAAGGGTCATAAAAAAAATGATTGTATGGAATTGAAACATGCAGTACAAGATTTGGTAGACAGCAACAAAGTGTATGTGGAAGGACCTCAAAATAACAATGATCATTCAGCCTTCAAAGATCCTTTGCCAAATTATGAAAAAGGTGCATCATCCTCAAATAGCAAAGGAAAGAACGCTAATCATGTTTGACACAACAATCCTTTGTCTATCCAAAGTCAAACATGATCATGCAGTTGGTGATAACATTGACGGAAAAAAAACCAACAAGATTACCTCTTTGGATTTAATCCCAAGCGCGCAAAACTCTGATAATCAAATAAATGTCTTAAAAATCAAAGAAAATCAAGAACATCAACCCGCCAATATGCTAACTAGGGGACAATCCAAAGTAATGTTAAAGGGAATTGTCTCCACACATGCAGTTCCCCCTCCATCACATTATGATGTTATCAATCAAATGAAAACCACCCCCCAAGAGAATCAAGCACATCAATCGGCAAACATCATGACTAGGGGGCAAGCCAAGGTAGTATTAAAAGGCATAGGATCTCAACGTGCGGTTATGCCTCAATCTCATTATAATATTTTTGATCAATTACAAAACATCCCCACACAAATATCGATATTGGAACTCCTTAAGTTGTCACCATCACATAAGGAAGTTCTTGAACAAGCATTAGTTTCCACAATCGTACCAAATAATCTGGATGTTTGTCAATTCCAAGCTATGGTGGGACAACTGACTACCTCGCATTGTCTGTCATTCTCTCAATAGGATGATGTCTCATTAAACCATCCGCATAACGCAGCATTACATATCGAAGTATGTATCCATAATCATCATGTTAAGAGAGTTCTAATAGAAGGGGGAGCTGGTCTGAACATTTGCACCCTCAAATTAGTCTGTGCACTAGGATATTCCAAAGACGCTATTGATGCTCAACGGAAAATGACCATCAAAGCATATGATGAGGAGGAAAGATCGTCCAAAGGTTTAATTGTATTACCCATTCAAGTGGGACCCATGATGAAGCATATAGCATGTCAAGTATTAGAAAGAGAATTGACATATAAATACTCTTAGGACGACCCTAGATTCATGAAATGCAGGTCGTACCTTTGACATACCATCAATGCCTGAAGTTTCCAGTAAACGAACAAGAGGTGACTATAGCGGCTGATTATAATCATCCACAACATTGTGACACATTAAGAATATCTCAAGACACCTTTGTCCCTCACAATAAGGAAGCTTCAAGTTCATCATCATCCAAGAACGAACAAAGTCCAAGCATCACTACCAAGTGGGTGCAAAAGAAAGGTAAAGAAAAGGAAACAAGTCATGTAGAAACAAACAATTCAGATACACAAACTTCTCTATCAGACAACTTTCAAAAGCAAGTTCAGTTAACAGATAAAGGAATGGGACAGTACTCAATGGAGCAATCGCTTAACTTATCACAGTTAATGCCATCTCCTAGGAAATATGGTCAACCATCAATGATCAAACCTCCAACATATTTACCTAGCACAGTTCTTCAGGAAACATTTGTAAAATCTGGAACCATAGTAGAAGAAACAGACAATAAAGCAATCCTGGATTGGCTTTACAAGGATGAAGAAACATCAAAATCAGAGATCGGTATCAAAAATATTAGCATCAACACAGACAAGTATGGAAAAGGAAAGGCTATTCTTGAAAAGATGGGTTATGAAGGACAATGACCCATTGGATTAAGAAAGGAGGGAATATCAAAACCTATCACACCTCTCACTCTCCACACAAAAGAAAATCCAGGACTAGGATATTCTGAGGAAGAGAAACAGGAACTCAAGGAGAAGGTTGTAGAAAGAATTCTTCAACTAAGAAATTGCTCTGAAATTGATTCCAATGAGTATGAATGGGATTCATTAGCTGATGTATCTTTTATGGATATTCATTGTGATATCATCCAACAATATACACACACACGTGAGGAGGGCCAAGGCTCTGGGTCTAGACCAAGCGTGGAAGAGTCACTAAATATCGATGATTCAAGTGGGGACGAACAGACCTCGAACGAACTAGACAATTTGGAAGAAAGTACCATCATGGATCTCGATATTCCAACAAATGACTATGATAATGTTTCTGTCCTCACCCTTACCTCCATTGACCTAAATCAATCTGATGATACCATGCCATTAATCCATCCAAAACTTATTGATTGGGAACCTATCGAACCATTGATTGTACCAAAATTTGCAAATGATGATGCCATCATGCATTTCCTATGTCATATCGGACCTGATACAAACACTATCTATAATACTCATAACAATAAGACTTAGCAGGAGGGTGTCAAATCTTCCAGTTGCAAAATTGACAACAGGGAAAATAGATCTAATGGTGAAAACCATTCTATGGCAGCATTAGATCTGGAAAAAGTAAAAATAAAGAACGCATCCAACGGTGAAAACCTTTTCGAGGCACTGAAGGATGGAAGATTTGACACTCTCCCACAACACTCTCATGAGCGATCATCAGTTCTGGTCGAACCTACACAATCGGTGGACATTGGCACAGAAGAGAAGGAAAAAGTTCTACATCTAGTAGAATCAATGACTGATCAAGAGAGACCGAAATTTATCAATTTCTTTAAAGCAAGAAGCATCAACTTCGCTTGGTCATATTCTGATATGCCAGGCTTAGATCCAAATTTGCTTATGCATCATTTGTCTTTGCCAACAAGAATTAAGCTTGTTAAGCAAAAATTAAGAAAAATGCATCCTCACATTGCATTAATGGTAAAGTCAGAATTAAAGAAATTATTGGATGCTAAATTCATAAGGTCTATAGACTATGTGGAGTGGATATCAAACATAGTACCTATTTCAAAACCAGACAACAGCATCAGAATCTGCACGGATTTCAGGGACCTAAATAAAGCATGTCCAAAGGATGATTTTCCACTACCAAACATTGACATCATCGTGGACTTAACAGCTAGACATGCCATGTTGTCAATCATGGATGGTTTCTCAGGATATAATCAAATAAGAATAGCTCTAGAAGATCAGGAAAAGATGGCATTTACATGTCCATGGGGAACCTTCTGCTAGAACGTCATGCCACTTGGTCTAAAGAATGCAGGAGCCACTTATCAAAGAGCAATGATGACAATCTTCCATGATATGATGCACACTTTCATGGAGGATTATGTGGATGACATCTTGGAAAAATCTACTAAAAGGGAAGGACATCTGCATATCCTAGACAAAATCTTCACACGAATGGAGAAATTCAATGTCAGGTTAAACCCTAAGAAGTGTGTCTTCGGGGTTACATCGGCAAAACTACTAGGATACATTGTTTCGGAAAAGGGCATTGAAGTGGATCCGACAAAAGTCAAAGCTATAATGGAGATGCCACCTCCTACAAATATAAGTTAACTCCGATCATTGCAGGGAAGGCTCCAGACAATCAGAAGATTCATCTCTCAACTAGCGGATAAAAGTCATCCGTTCAATCACCTATTGCATAAGAATATAGTTTTCAACTGGGACGAAGGGTGTGAAATGACATTCAGTATGATCAAACAATATCTAATGTCGCCACCCATTCTCATGCCACAAACAGAAGGAAGGCCCCTCATATTGTATATTGCTACAATAGATATCTCATTGGGGGCACTTTTAGCACAAGAATATAATGAAGGAAAAGAGCACACCATCTACTACATCAATAGAACTTTAAATGGCTATGAAATAAACTATACATTCATAGAAAAGTCTTGCTTAGCAGTGGTGTTTGCTACTCAACAGCTAAGACACTACAGGTTGACTCATACAATCAGGTTAATTGCAAAGATCGACCCTTTAAAGTATCTACTAAGTAAAGCTCCCTTAACAGGTAGACTGGCGAAATGGGTTATGCTCCTAAGTGAATTCAACATCCAATATGTTGAGAGAAAGGCAATCAAGGGACAAGCAATCATTGAATAGCTAGTTGAAGCTCCTCTACCAGATGATTGCCCAATGACAATGGAGTTTCCAGATGCAGACATAATGACAACAATGCCACAACAATGGATACTATATTTTGATGGATCATGCACACAATGAGGATCAAGAGCAGGGATTTTGTTCATCACTCCCCAAGGACACACAATTCTAAAATCATATAGACTCATGTTCCAATGTACAAATAATGTAGCAGAATATGAAGCATTGATTATTGGGGTCAAAACAGCAATTCAGTGGAATATCAAAGACTTACAGGTCTATGGGGACTCTCAACTAGTCATTTGTCAAGTGAATGATGAATATCAAACAAAATATGAAAATTTGATGCCCTACAAATAGCAAATAGATTACCTAAAATAGTCTTTTTCCAATATCACATTTGATCAAATTCCAAGGGCAGAGAAGAAAGCTACAGACGCCATGGCTAAAATTGCTTCACTACTACAATTGCCTGAGAAACGTGTTTGTTATGAGTTTATGGTAGAATACGTATCATGTCCTTCCCATTACAATCTAGAATCCGCTACCATTTTCCATATCAAAACCACCGAAACCTCCATCTATGAAACAATTTATGCCTATCTGAAAAATGATGTCCTTCCTCCTGATTTATCCTGGAACCAAAAAAGAAACTTCATCTGCCAATCAGCAAGACATACTTTATCATCGAGGTCTTAATGGTACCCTACTCCGATGTCTAGAACACAATGAGTCTAAAACGGCCCTACAAGAGGTTCACGAGGGTATTTGCGGCACTCACTCAAGTGGAATAACTCTTGCTAAGAAACTCCTTCGGTTGGGATATTATTGGCCATGCATGGAGAAGGAATCCTATCGATTTGTTAAGAAATGCCAAAAGTGTCAAATTCACAGCAATTTGATTCATGCACCAGCACAAGAACTACATCCCTTTACAACAACATGGCCTTTTTGTCAATGGGGCCTAGATCTGGTAGGAAAAATCAATCCTTCTTCATCTAATGGACACAAGTTCATTATTACGGCTATGGAATATTTCACTAAATGGATTGAAGCAGTACCTCTTACTACCATCACTGGGAAGCAGATCTCCTCTTTCATTTTGAACTACATCATATGTCGGTATGGAATCCCTCAATCCATTATCACTGATAATGGACGACCATTCAAGAATCAAGATGTCAAAGAACTATGTGATAAGTTTCATATCCAACATCGATTTTCAACACTGAACTATCCTCAAGGGAATGGCCAAGCAAAGGCCTCAAACAAAACCATACTCAAAATCCTCAAAAAGATGGTTAATGATGTTGGACGTGATTGGCATGTTCAACTCAACCTTGCACTATGGGCCTACAGAACAAGCATCAAAACACCAATGGGAGCTACACCATTTGCTTTGGTATATGGATCAGAAGCCATATTGCCCATTGAAGTTGAAATTCCATCCCTTTGGGTATCACTCAGAGGTGTCATTTCAGATGAAGATTATAGGGTATCTAGACTGTAGGAACTGGAATTATTAGACAAGCGTCGTCAACAAGTTGTTAACCATTTAACGGCTTATCAATAGAGGATGACAAGAAGTTACAATCACAAGGTAAAACTGCAGGTCTTTCAAGTTGGTGACTTGGTACTAAAGGAAAACCCTAGGAATCAGCAGGACAGGGAGAAGAAAGGAAAATTTGAGCCTAACTGGCTTGGTCCTTTTGTCGTCACATCAGTATATGGATTAGGAGCATATCAGCTATCAATGTCAGAAGGGGCTCTGTTTGATGAACCTATCAATAGTATTCATCTCAGAAATTTCTATGCTTAAAACTCCTAGTGCACGAGGCAAACTTTTGAAAATTGTTTCCTTGGTGAAAACCTGGCAAATAGGCATCTTGGCAAACACAGAAATACAAAAAAAAATAGAAAATACAAAAAAAAACACAAAGGGTGTAATCAAAGCATATGGTGAAAACCTAGAAACAGGCATCATATGTGATTCTAAGATCAGCTTTCCCATCTATTTGGATATATATCAAGATCATTCATCTGAAATTTAGTATCAATTCATATCATATCATCGTCTGGCCATCATTACATCCATTATAAAAATCATGTCACATGGTCAACATATCACTCCATAGCTTGGGGGCAACATCTGGATATCACTAGGGGCAATACAAACATATCATTTCACCAAAGGGCAACACAATAGTATGAAAAAAAAACCGAAAAACAAAAATCAAAGCGCAATATCAATCATCATCAAAAGGCATCAACCATCCATATCATATTGAAAATCCAAAAACATGTCAAAAAAGTAAGTCTGAAAAAGCAACATTCAAATACATAGGTCTGTGTCCGTCAAACTACGTGGTCTCTGCGTGTGTAACGTAGGCAAGGCTAATCTTAAATCAGCCCCTAAGACCCCTAAGACAGGTTACTAGGTTAGGTCTTTTTAGTCAAAAAACTTGAAATCCAAAAACATACAAAAAATTAGGATGGATGATCTAAAATTTGAATAATGAATGGAACACTATAAGTAAACAATGGATAAATTGTACTTTTGATTATCATTTCTTTGGAGTAACTCAATGATGTATTGAACTAGAGGAACAAGGAAAAAGAATGATATTTTTACTGTCTGCTGTCTGTATGTTAATCATATAAATATATGAATTGTCGGGGGATGTGCTATGCAAATGTATCACCAATGACATTCAGAATTCACACATTGAAATGATTAATCACTGCTTGTTTACACAATGAATGCTCAGGTCATCTTGGTTCAATTATACCTCGATGCTTGTGTTCGATCGCAATATCAAAAATCATAAAAGTAGTACTCAGGTCGTCATTGGATTAACACAACCATTGACGCTTATATTCACTTTCAATATACAATAAAAGCTCTATAATGATACCAAGCACAAAAAGACTGTTAAAATGACATAAGTTTTGCATATCATTGCATGATTAAATTAGATTGCATTCATAAATAAATTCATTATTTGTAGAGTATTTGTTGTGTAAAGGATTCCAATCAATGATTATCTAATCTACAAATAAGATTGAGTATACTTGACATAAAATCCAAAATCATCATCAGTTACCATATAGTTACAAATCATCATCTCATCATTAAATTTTTCATCATTTCATCATCCATATAGTTTTTTACATACATCATTTACCATCCATACATTTGATAAAATAAAATCAAGTCATTATAAATTACATCATTACCATTCATCATAAATTCATCATTTATCATCATTACATTTAAAAAATAACAAAATCATTTATCCATCCATTCGTACATTTTATCACATTCATATAGATCATCATTTAGAATCCATACATCACATTATATATCCATATATCATATATTCTACACATGCATTCATCATTACATCATTGCATTAAAATTAAAAAAATCATTCATATACATCATCACATTTAGATAAACTCATATAGAAATCATGAAACCATCATCATATCACATCAAATGCATCTCATATATATATCATCAAGTGTCAAGTATACAATGAAGTCTAAATATACATCATAAAATACGTCAATGAGGATCATCAATAGCCTCTATGATCTGCTACTATCGGAGTGTGCGGGCCTAATAGGACCTGTACCACCACCACCCCCGGAAGGACCCGGATCTCTGGGATCTCTGCGTGGAGGCTGTGTAACCCCCTTGCTCATTGTCCGTGTATGTGTCCACCCAGATCTTGACAGGGCGTAACTCACTCTCCGGTCAGCAGGAACTGCATCATGGTACTGGCCCCGGTAGAACTCTGTCTCTCGGCCTACATGTAGAACCTCTCTCATGTAATCCCCTATGGAGGTGCCATCAGCCACTCTCTGGAGAGTCTTCGTTGTCTCCTGTGCCCTCTCGGCAATCTGTCATGCACTGTCTGTCTCGACTGTCAGAGTGGCCACCTGTGTCTATACTGCGGCCAACTGTCCATGTACCTATGATAAAGCCTGAGTGTGAGCCTGTGCCTGGGCCTACATCTGGGTCTGAGTCTACACAAGCATACCTCTAGCCTATACCAACTGCCCCTACAGTGTCTGAACCTATGTTTGCAAGCCTGTGATCTGTCTCTGATAATCTACAAGTGGCACTATCACTGCTCACCTCTTGCGAGGCCTACTAGAAGATGGACCACTGCTAATGGATGGTCCTAGCCCTCCACTACCACCATCACTATCACCACTACTGCTGCTGTCTTCGCTACCACTCTCTGAACTATTGTCCTCTATGACATCCTCTGCGACATCCTCTACCACGTCGTCCTCTATCGGTAGTGGTACTGGCTCATCAGGAATGGTAATGCGAGGATATGGAACCAAGGCCAAAAATGTTGCGTACTCCTTTGTCATAGGTGCCTCTGCAATATCCCTCCACATCTCCCAGGGAGATGGCTCTAATGTCCTATACCCCTCTACTACAACATCATAAGAGAGTGTGGAACCCCAATCAGGAATATCCATCCGTCGTCGGGCATAATGAGCTACCCCCTATGGCATACACTGAACAATGCCATACTATCTATATACTCGACGAAGCAGAAATCTCTCTATCACAAATGGAGTTCGACCAATGAGGTACATAGATTCACACAAGAACCCCAACACTGCACCATCCTCATCCCACTCCTCGTAGTCAAGGTATGGGCGCCATGTCACTATCTCAGTATCATCAAAAACCTGCCTCCAGTGCTCTAACTTGCCCATCCAGACCTGTGTAAATTGACCTCTGTATTTAAACACATATGGTCTGCTGGCTGGTCTATCTGCCAATGGAAATGGCTGACAAATGGCAAAATGCTCCCAAACCCACACCTGTTAAAGGGTCGTCCCTGCGGATATACTACATGCACCTAGGTACACAACTGAATGTAGATCATGATAAAGATACGCCAACATGCACATCCCCCATGCATATCTGGTACCATGTACCAACATGCTCTCTAGTGTCCTACCCCAGCCGATGAGGAATCCCTTTGACCTGCTATCAGGGCAAAGGAAACCTCCAACAAATCCACCTAGCACTATTGGTAGTGTCGCATACGAATCCACAATCCTCCGCCATCGAACGCTCGGACCCTCTATGTCTTGATCCTGGAAAACTCTGCGGAGGGCATCCCTACTACTCGTCCTATGTGAATCATAAGTCACGATCTCCCCCATGAACGGAATGTGCAAGATACGCCACACATCCTCAGGTGTGACCGTCATCTCTCTAGTGGGTAAGTGAAAGGTGTTGTGGTCATTATGCCACCTCTCAACCAATGCAGTCAACAGACCCCGATTAATCCTAATCTGGGGCATATCAAGAAAATTAGATAGGCCACATTGGCCTATCAACTAAACCTCATTTGGTGTCAGATGAGGAATCAAATCTATCATCTGTGGAAACCTCTCTTGAATCTGGAGAGTACCCAAATCCTCCTATCATCATAACGAAATTCCACAATTAGTGAACTATGTCAAGAAATCAAACGTCATTTTACAAATCAAGTCTATCACAAATTGGTATGAATTTTTGATCAAAGTTCATAGGCAAACATCAAACCTCACCTATCATGAGGTTCATCAAAACATTATCTAGATCTCGCCTATCATGAGATTTATCAGATATTGAATCATTTCCTCGCCTATCATGAGGATCATCACAAATAGGATTTCTTCTCGCCTATCATGAGAGTTAGTCTTATTTTAAATCATCAAATCCAACATCAAGAAGTTGGATTATCAATCATACCAATCCGCATAATGGACATGATCAAAATTGGCAAAATCAGGGTTCACTAAGTCAAAATCTTTATTTATGACCTGAAGCGCTAAAACAGGCTTCCAAAGCGCTAAATACCAAAAGCGCTACTTTATCATCTAAAAGCGGTAAATCAGGCTTCCAAAGCGCTAAAACCTTGAAAGTGCTATTTCAACACTCCGAAGCGCTAAAAAAGGCTTCTGAAACACTAAAAGTCCCGAAGCGCTACATTTTTGTATCAAAGCGCTACAACAGTCCGTCAAAATGCCACTTTACCAGAAGCGCTATAATAGACACTGAAAGTGCTAATCAACCAACCCAAAGCGCTCAATTTCCCAAAGCGCTAAAAGTCGGCATCATAGCGCTAAAATTTGACTCCTAAGCGCTATTTGACCAAAAGCGCTACATTACCGAACCAAAGCGCTAGAGTTTTTCACACAAGCGCTAAAATAACTATTGGAAGCGCTACACTGGAGTGTAAGTGCTACAATGCGGCTTGGAAGTGCTGAAACTAAGCTAGACACACCTATGACCTAAAAAGCATAAAAAACAAAAAAGCACGAAGTACGAGGAGGTCAAGGGGTAAATACCAGAGGTCCATATGCAGGCAGCCATCGGTGGCATGGAACACGCTCGAATCAGTGAGTGTGGTAGGGGATAGGCATCTCACTCCAGCTGGCAGAATAGTCTTTATCACAAAGATTTTTGAACTCAAATAATGAAAATGACTTTGAAAATGACCTTTTGCACTATTTATAAATTTTAAAAAGGTATTTTTGGTGGAATTTATTATATTTTGATTAATTTTACCCATGAAATTAATTAAAATTAATTTGAGGGTTCTATTTCTTCATCATTTTCTCAGGAGATAAATTATTTTATTATTGTATCATCATCAAATCATCAGAAAATCATCAAAAATTTTGAAATATTCTAAAAATCATCACATCATTAATTTATCTCCCGAGGGGGCATATTATCATCAATCATCTGAAAATCAATGTCTGGGGCACACGGAATTATTTTTATTAAAATCATCGATCCTGGTAGTAGCAGCAAAAATATTCTTCGAACCAATGCGTAAACACATCACTTCGAAGAGGGGCAAAATGTATACACCTAAAAATGGTCTGGAGCATTTTGATTAATTAGATACAAATTATTTGATTAATTATCCTAATTTCCTCTACTATTGAATAAATAGAAATATTTATTTATATAGTTCACATTTAAATTCATCTTAATTAAATAAACAAAATTAAATACTTTGTTCAATTTAATTATCAAATCCCTATTTCAAACTATCACATCATTCTCGAATTAATTAAATAAAGATCAAACACTTTATTTATTAATTGCCATATTCTTCTATTTAATTTAATAAAGAACTATCCTATAGTTCGTTTTATTAAATTATTTATCTTTCTTTTGCTAATTTAAATAAATCAAAAATATTTGAATTAGAGAATAAGGAATATTCCAATCTACATTTCCTCAAAAATGAATTAGATTTCCTATGTATAATCTATGTCTAAATTTGTCACAATTAATACTTTGAAACTTCACGGGAAGTTTTGGAGACAAATTGGAGACAAATTTAGAATTTGATCTCTCAATCCTCTTCCATCAATCCTTCCTTTTCTCTTGCCTAGTGTTTTCATGGGTAGAGACAATCTCCATATTTCTCTCAATCTCCTCCATCTCTCACCATTCAATTCTCCAGATTGAATCCAAGCCTCTCAAAGCTTTCCATGTGCATTTCTATAGCTAGGAAATCTATAAATAAAGCCTCATTGAACCAAGAAAAGGATCCAGATAATCAAGCTTTTGCACTCTTACTCTACAGGAATTCAAGCATCAAGCATCAAGCATTCACACATCAAGCATATCCAGCAATCAAGCTTCAACCATGGCTGCCTATTGTAGCTACAATTATCTGTTTCACATCTATATCATGCTAGTTTAATTGATTTATCATTTAGCATTGCATTAGCATCATCTCGTTCTTCAGATAGTCATTTTAACAGTCTTATTTGCTTACACAATCTGAGAGCAATTAAGATTTAATAAATCTTTGGAGATAAAGAGCAATATGACGCTTTCAATCGATTACTATTTTGAATTAGTTCAATTTGTTTAATCATTCATATAATGTCGTATTAAGAAGTGTTTTAATCTTATTCACATATTCACACTTACACTTGTATCCCTCATTATTTTTTTCCCATTTTCTTTCTAATGTAATAGACTTAATTCAAGATATGACCATGATGAAGGCTCTAGCTTCTAAGTTTTTCCAGGATGTGTTGTTTTTTGAAGAGGCATTCAATGATGCGGTAAGGAACTATGATATGTTTTCAATGTTAGCTCCTTTAGGGGATTTTATTTTCTCACAAAGATTTTTATTCCTTTTAAGTTTCCATTTTTCTCTTAATTCAGTGATTCATGGCTTGTAGAAGGACTACCCTGTGTCGTTGAACAACTCTCTACTTTCCCATGCTTTTGCATTGGTCTTGAAATTTGTCGATTCCATTAGAGATGTGTTCAATTCATGGATTTTCCTTATTCACTTTCAACCCCTAATCAAATATTTTTTGATGTTGGTGTTGCTCCTCATGTTCATGTTCTACTACCTAAAGTTCTTAATGAGGCAATTTAGGCCTCTTAATTTTTTTGGTCATGGTATTTTTTCAGGTTTTTGAGTATCAAGGATGTTTTGTTGTTTCATTTGTTTCCCCTCTTCCACTAATTTATGCTTTCCTATAATGGGTTTTTTTTAATATTTCTATTAATTTACTAAAATCAGTTCAAGTGCTCTAAACCTTTTGATTAAAAAGAATGTTCTTGGATACCAATTTCTGTATTTTTATATGTTTTTGATTGATTGATTTTATGGGTTTGTGTTTTTTTTGTAGTCTTAGTGCTTCTACCATCACACCATCATAGTCGCCTTCATCCTTTATATAATGGTGTGCCTATGACAATGTGTCTATTGGATCACTATTCATTTGCAACTTTTT